>JAKUAJ010000231.1:0-34065 GCA_030562865.1 Kodamaea lidongshanica (nom. inval.)
GAGGACATCTTTATCTTGATCTTTATTCGGAAACAGGAAGTTCAGTATCTAGAATCGTTATATCGAATTAAATAAAACAACAGTTCTATCAAAAGAGAAAGAGCCGCAAGTCCTGGAAGAGTGACTTGCGTTAGGTCGTTTTAAGTGGACTTGAAATGAATGGAATCTATACTGCCTAGGGGACTGAAATTATATAACAGAGTATATTCTGGGCGTGTGGCGTAGTTGGTAGCGCGTACCCTTAGCATGGGTAAGGTCTCGGGTTCGATTCCTGACTCGTCCATTTTTGCAACCCTTTTTTGTCTCCTAAACAGTTCACACTCGAACCTAACTTGAAGTTGTTTAATTAAAAATTAATCTCTTTCACACCAGCCAAAAAACGACCTCGGTGAGGGTCGAACTCACGATCTTAAGATTAACAGTCTTACGCCTTAGCCAACTTGGCCACGAAGTCTTTGATGAGCACATAGGTGGAGCCAAAAATCAGTGCCAATACGAAGCAGTCAATGTTTGACTGTACAAAAGTTTGTATGTTTACTTAAAAGTATACATATTGTATACTATGCTGAAGATTTTATGATGTAATGCACTTTTTAAATTTATAAATACACTTGAATACTGAGATAGTAGTAATAAATATTAATTGCATCTAGGGCTGACTGACGAACGAGCGAAGTAAGTGAATGAGTGAGTTAATAAGTGAGTGAACGAGTTCGTGGGTGAGTTCTTTCGTTCGCTCGTTCGTTCGTTCGTTCGTTCGATCGATCGTTCGCTCCTACGTTCGTGAGTATCAAGCACTCATAGTACTGCTTCGCAGCACTATTCGTTCGCAGCACTATTAGTCAAGTCACTCAGCTTTTCGCTGCCAATTTGCAATTACTATTTATATATATTATAGATGTTACAATTAGTATCACTACACTACTTTTAAATCAATAAAGAAGGCGTACTTGCTCACTCGTTCGCATTTCTCACCTGAATCTGTGAATAGTGGGGCACTTTATTGCCACCTCTTACATCATATAATCAGACAGTATTAAAGTTATAGAAATCTATACTTGTAGAGATAGTAAAGTTCAAAGAAGATTTTGCTACTCACTCATAGCAATACTTTTAGTTCAATAAATCTACTCACTCACTCGATATAGTGTTCATGTACAGATATAATGTTCATTTACAGATATACTGTTCATTTACAGACATAGTGACCATTTGGAGCTTACACTGTCCATTAAAAATTCATCTCTTTCTGAAACCATAGTGCTTAGTTGAGCTCAATTGATTAGTTTGCACTTTTTATTATGCGTTCGAGCCGCTTCAAAGTCATTGAATGTGATACATATGTACCAGATTACAAGTTGACAAGACATGATGTGGGCTTTTAATAGTGATGTAATTATTGTGAATGACTGTACGGGTTGTCGAATTAGATTTAACCGTTTATATATGTCATTTTTAGTACGATTACCTACCGCGCACATACTATACTATACCACTCACCCTACTCACATACTATACCACTCACCCTACTCACGTACTATATCACTCACCCTACTCACATACTATACCACTCACATAATATACTACTCACATACTATACCACTCACATACTACTCACATACTACTCACATACTACTCACATACTACTCACATACTACTCACATACTACTCACATACTACTCACATACTATACTACTCATAGTACTGCTTCACAGCACTATTCATAGATTGAACAAACCAATTTCGCGAAATGATAACCGCAAGATGATTCTCATGCGAGAATGATGAAGAGATGTTGAATGAATTACATGTTGAATGATATACATGTTGAATGATATTGATATTGATGTTGGGTGATATATATCGGATGATATACATGTGGGGAATTTTTATGTATATTGGCATTAAATTTGGAAGATAAATAAAAATCAAAGGATTTTTGTCTCTTATTATTTGACATTCTGTAATGTAATTTTATATATAGTACACCTTATACCACATGTATATCTTGTATATTAAACGATTGTTACCATTGCTGTACATAACCTCCTCGACTGCACTTAAACTCAACCAAACACGTACATACATTACATGTAAAGCCTTGGTTATACTCATCAAACATATAAACAAGACTCAAAAGGGCATTCTATCAAATTTGTCAATTTAAATGATATAAATGTAGATGTCATATTCAATCATAGACTCAAACTCAAATCATGGACATCATGTTCAAGTCAAAACGGAGGCTTTTGGCTCTTTAGTTAGATTGCAAGGATTATCTCCAAATAATGAGTGCTGTTTCTGTTTTCTGAACATGTGATTGGTTTCGTCATTCGAAGGTGAACGAACGAACGAACGAGCGAACGAGCGAACGAGCGAAGCGAGTGAGTGAGAGTGAGTGAGTGCGTGAGTGAGTTCGCGAGTGCGAACTTTCAAGTGAGTTCGTGAGTAGCGAATTTGAGAGAGTGATTTGCCATACTGGTCTTTAGAGGTTAGTCTCATGTACACTCACTCTCACTCACTCTCACTCACCCTCACTCACTTACTCACTCACTCACTCACTCACTGACTTACTCACTCACTCACTCTCACTCACTCTCACTCCCGAACTCACTGACACACTCACTTATTCACACACTCACTTATTCACTCACTCACTCACACACTCACCCACACTCACTCACTCACTCACTCACACTCACTCACTCGCTTCGCTCGTTCGTGAGATATATATCTTAGTGCTTGAGGTTTGTGTTTAGGACAATTGGAGGACTCAAACTTGCTAGCTCTTCTCGCTGTTTCTTCTGCAATTGATGTATCTTCAACAGATGATAGTGAGCGTAATTTTTGAGTTTGCAACCATGCGAGCTAGCAACATAGATAAGGTGTTAATATACTAAACACAGAATTTTTTTTATTGATGTTCTGATATAGAGGCATTACGATGGTTGATGTTGTAGGTGTATATATGTTGATGTTTCAGATGTCTGATGGATGAAATTGTGTTCTTTTCTTACATAAAATGTTGATGGAGTTTTACTAACAGAATAATGGAAATGTACGAACGAGCGAAGCGAGTGAGTTCGTGAGTGAGTGATTTGCCGTATTGGTCTTTAGAAGTTAGTTTCATGTACACTCGCAGTCACACGCAGTCACTCTCACGCAGTCACTCACTCTCACGCAGTCACGAACTCAGCGTACGAAAGAACGAACTCAAATGTTTGCACTCACTCACTCACTCACTCACTCACTCAGCGAACGAAAGAACGAACTCAAATGTTTGCACTCACTAACTCACTAACTCACTTACTCACTCAATTACTCACCTACTCACTCACTCACTCACTCACTCACTCACTCACTCTCTTACTCACTCACTTACTCACTTACTCACTCACTCACTCACTTACTCACTCACTCACTTACTCACTCACTCACTTACTCACTCACTCACTCGCTTCGCTCGTTTCGTTCGTTTCGTTCGCTCGTTTCGTTCGTTTCGTTCGCTCGTTTCGTTCGTTTCGTTCGCTCGTTTCGTTCGTTTCGTTCGTTTCGTTCGCTCGTTTCGTTCGTTCGCTCGTTTCGTTCGTTCGCTCGTTTCGTTCGTTCGCTCGTTTCATTCGCACGTTCCCCACAAACCCAATGAAGTATCATGAGTTCAATATAACAAACTACCCTCTGCTGTACAACCTCCTTCAAGGCTCCGCCAAGCCCGACTTGCGAAACATACGGTACAAGTCCAGTACGGCCCATTTGGACTGTCCTGTGTGTCAACAGCCATTCATGGATCCACTCACCACCATCTGTGGCCACACCTTCTGTCGGGAATGCATCCAGGAGAGCCTAAAAATGACCACTGGTAGCTGTCCCTTGGACCGAACCCCTTTGGACCCAAATGACATTCACGACTTGTTTCCTACACCCTTGATTATCACAAACTTGATTGACGACTTGAGTGTGTACTGCTTGAATCACGAGCGAGGATGCCAATGGGAGGGCCGTCGTTGGGAAGTGGATCATCACGTTTTGCTGGACTGTGGGTATACTGGGGTTATTTGTAATGGGTTGCGTGAGGAAGATGATAACGATAAGGGTGATAATGATAACGATGATACTGATAATGATGATACTGATAATGATGATAACGATGATTTGGAAACATATCATTTGATTAATAATCTACATATCCAATCCTTAGAAGAATTGTCATCAGACTTGACATCAGATTTGACATCAGATATGACACCTCCACATGATATGACACCTCCACGTGAATTGTCACCTCCACATATGCCTCCACATGATATGACACCTCCACATGATATGCCTCCACATGATATGACACCTCCACATGATATGCCTCCACATGATATGCCTCCCCACCAAACACCCCCACATCACATTCAAACCATGCCAACATTAATCCAAAACCAATCAAACGAATCTCATCCTCAATCAAGCAACCGGTGCACTTTCATAGTGGAGCGTAGATTTGTTGAGGAAACTTGCTGTCATGAAATACACCAATGTGAACACTGCCAAGCTCCCATTTGCAATATAACCAAAGAAACGCACCTCGACCAGGAATGTGCTCTCAACTACCAAACCTGCGAATTGTGTGATAACGATATGATTGCAAAGAAAAACATCACCAAACATCAGAACAACTGTATAAAGGTGGGGCGTCTCACGTGTCCGGCTCGAGAGATTGGATGTGTATGGGTAGGGACGAGTGACTCACTGCTTGAGATTCATCTAAGTACGTGTCAGTTGAGTCTTATATTACCAACCATAGAAGCCATGAAAGACAAACTCGATTCAACAACCAAAGAGAATCTGTTCCTACAACGACAAATTGATAAGATCTTGGATTCAATCATTCAAGGCAAAATCACAAACCTCGGATACAACGAGTCCATAGAAGAAATCAAATCAAACGACTCGGATAGGTTGGTGTACCTCAACTTTGAGCTCGATCGCTTACGTTTTGAAATGTCAAACAAGGTGCTACCATTTGTGAGCCGTCACTCGGATGAGTCAGTGATGAATAATTTGATTAATGATAATTTTCTCATGAAGGAAGACTTGAATTTGCAGAGGGCTTTGATAAATAGTTTGAGAAAGCAGTTGCAGTTTGTGCTTTTTCGGAGTAATATGAAGCATCAAGAGCCTATGCATGATTTGGAGATTGTTCGGAGTGGTTCTGAGGAGAGGTTGAATTTGAAGTTATAACGAATACTACTGCGAAGCAGTAGTATGAGTGGATGCGTGACCTTTGACGAATACTACTGCGAAGCAGTAGTATGAGTGGATTTTAGACCTGAGACGAATAGTACTGCGAAGCAGTATTATGAGGCGAACGAACGAAACGAGCGAAGCGAGTGAGTGCGTGAGTGAGTACGTGAGTGAGTGAGTGAGTGAGTGAGTAGGTGAGGTACGATAGAAACGCTTCGCCTATAAGTGCATGTGCAGTATTCTCATTGAGTGAGACCTGAGACGAATACCACTTCGCAGTACCTGCATGTGCGGTGTTCTCATTGAATCAGACATGTCATCACAGTACCACTTTGCAGTACATGCATTTGTGGTATTCTCATTGAGTGAGACCTGACACCACAAGACCACTTCACAGTACTAGTACACTTGCCGTTCGTCTCACAAACTACGCAAATGGACAAAATAGGTATTGAAACGAATAAATAAGTGACGTAAAACACCTACCAAGACACATGAGAGCATGAAATAGATGATTAAATGAACAAGTGATGTAATTAAAAGTTGAAAAACGGGTACGCAAGTGCCCGTTCATTGTCAAGTTTTGATATTATTGCGGTACGGGTGGTGAGTTCGTTCGTTCGTTCGTGAGTGCGAACATTTGAGTGAGATTGTTCGTTCTCTCGTTCTCTCGTTCGTGAGCGAATTCCATATCTACCCTTATCATCTTGCTGCTGGTATTCCTAGAGATGCAATACTCACTTAGTATTCCTGGTGATGCAATAATTCTTTTGCTATCCTTTGATCTCACAGATGGCTTTCAAGATCAGAAACTCGAACTCGCTTCGATGAATCAAAGGGCACTCACTTGAGTGAGTAGCGAACATTTATGATCATTAAACTTGTGCTCTACACGGACTCTCTACACTACGCTCGTTCGGATAAATTCTCATACCATTACTTGGTTTGAGCCGTTCATATAGGAATTTTTAGACTATAACTTCAGTGCTCTTAAGAGACAATGCTAGTTTTATACTCGCTAAATGGTTTGTTAATTGCCACATGTGACAGTGTAACCTTGGACTAACGAGCGAAAAGAGTTGGTGGGATGACTAACGAGCACTAACGAACACTAAAGAGCAACCTAACGAGCGAAGCGAGTAAATGACTCAAATGGCAAATGACTCAAATGACTCAAATGCCTCAAATGAACCCACACATCTTTCATCACTCGCTTCCCTCGTTCTACGTCAGGTCCCGCGAAGCGAGTGAGTGCGTGCGTGAGTTGGTGAGTTGGTGAGTGAATGTGAACGAACAAAGTTCGCTTATTCGCTCGATCGCTTATTCGCTCGATCGCTTATTCGCTCGATCGCTTATTCGCTTATTCGCTCGATCGCTCGTTCGCAGGGTTTAGTTGTTTGTGTAGGCGTTATACAATAGTTCTTAACATATCATTAGGTTATTATAGTGAATTAGGCTATATTTTCAGTATGTGTAATTAAGGATTTATAAGTGATCAAAAATAAACCTATTGTATATGAAAGGTTACTTAACAATCCTATTGTATACATTCAATCTCTAGTGTCCGGTCATTTAGGCCTGTAATACACCAATCGGCCAATTTGTTCAAAGTTTGATGAGACGAATGCTGTTAAAGTTTTGATTTTATAAATTAAGTGCAATATGGGTGAAATTGCTGGATTCATATCAGAGAGCCCATCGTGAGATTTAGTGCAGGGTGATCCAGAGTCGAGATCCTATATAACACTCACGAACGAGCGAACGGACGAGCGAACGAACGAGCGAACGAACGAGCGAACGAACGAGCGAACGAACGAGCGAAGCGAGTGAGTGGGTGAGTTCGTGAGTGAGTTCGTGAGTGAGTGAGGATCTTTGTTTGTTCGTTCGTTTCCTTCATACTGATAATGACATTGACCATAGAATTATAGGAGTAAATGTCAAGTTTAGTTGGTGAGTTGGTGAGTTGGTGAGTTGGTGAGTTGGTGAGTGACTACGTGAGTGACTGCGTGAGTAGCGAATAAGGTACATTCAAACATAGTGAACGAAGCGATCGAAACAGAATCATCTTATTCCTAAAAGTCAAACTCAAATGAAAATCCAGCCACTTATTCTGGGACTGACCGAGTGCGCGTTGAGCATAAGGTTATCCTATAAAAGGTTTAAGCTGGGCAACGTAAACTGGGCAACATAAGCTGGGAGGTTGACTGAGCAAGGTTAACTGAGCAAGGTTAACTGGGTATATTATTCACTCATATCATTAATTAAAGTTCCAACCAACCTCAAACCCGTAAATCCCGGTTCTTGAATACTCATCACACAATGCATGTATGTATTTATTCAATACTATACTCGCTTCGCAGATATGTATTCAATACCAATACTCGCTTTCGTTATGCTGCTTCGCAGATATGTATTCGATACTATACTCGCTTCGCACGTTATGCTGCTTTGCAGATATTTATTCAATACTAATACTCGCTTCACTCGTTCGCAGCTATTTCTTCAATACTAATACTCGCTTCGATCGTTCGCAGCTATTTCTTCAATACCAATACTCGCTTCGCTCGTTATGCTGCTTCGCCAATATTTATTCAATACTGCTAGCGTTATAAAGTTATAGGCGCTGCCTGGTTAGTGGACAAGTGGTATCAACAAATTATTAGGTTGATGGAGGGATGACGCTAGCTATAGATTATAGGTAGCTCCTGTTATGATAGTTTGGAATCAGCTCTCAGGAAGTGACTAATTTGTTTGAGCTCTAGATGATAATCGGGTAACCACGTGTATACGTCTTTACGCTTGTAAATAGAACCTTTAATTACTAAAGGGATATATCACTTTATATAAGAAAAGGTAAGAGTCAGAGGCTCTACTGTTCAAATGAGTGAATCCCACCTTGGGCTTCACAGAATGTGGGAATTGTGTTCTTACCAGCTCACCAATCATTATCCAGATTGGTGAATATCAGAAACAACCTACACACTGCAAGCTGCGGAACCGTAAGCGGTATGATAACACATACCATAACGACAATATTGTCTGTACCGAATATAATGCTTGTCCAATAGCTACTAGTCTAGGAATCCTCATGGGATTCCGGCCTATCAACCTGTGGAAGCTGACAAATACTAATACTCGCTTCGCAGATATGCATTCACTACTATACTCGCTTCGCTCGTTATGCTGTTTCGCAATTTATTCAATACTAATAATCGCTTCGCTCGTTATGCTGCTTCGCAGATATTACGCCAATACTAATACTCGCTCCGCTCGTTATGCTGCTTCGCAGATATTTATTCAATACCAATACTCGCTTCGCTCGTTATGCTGGTTCGCAGATATTTATTCAATACTAATACTCGCTTCTCTCGTTATCCTGCTTCGCAGATATTACTCTAATACTAATACTCGCTTCGCTCGATCACAGATATTTATTCAATACCAATACTCGCTTCGCTCGTTATGCTGCTTCGCAGCTATTTATTCAATACTAATACTCGCTTCGCTCGTTCGCAGCTATTTCTTCAATACTGTACTCGCTTCGCTCGTTATGCTGCTTCGCAGATATTCATTCAATACTGTACTCGCTTCGCTCGTTATGCTGCTTCGCAGCTATTTATTCAATACTAATACTCGCTACGCTCGTTATGCTGCTTCGCAGATATTATTCCAGTACTAATACTCGCTTCGCTCGTTATGCTGCTTCGCAGCTATTTCTTCAATACTAATACTCGCTTCGCTCGTTCGCAGCTATTTCTTCAATACTATACTCGCTTCGCTCGTTATGCTGCTTCGCAGCTATTTCTTCAATACTATACTCGCTTCGCTCGTTATCCTGCTTCGCAGCGATTTCTTCAATACTATACTCGCTTCGCTCGTTATGCTGCTTCGCAGCGATTTCTTCAATACTATACTCGCTTCGCTCGTTATCCTGCTTCGCAGCGATTTCTTCAATACTATACTCGCTTCGCTCGTTATGCTGCTTCGCAGCGATTTCTTCAATACTATACTCGCTTCGCTCGTTATGCTGCTTCGCAGCTATATACGTGGAAATCATCAGTAAACCATTGGTATGATCAAGATATAATACAATACTCAACGGTAAAACAAAAGTGATATAACTCAGCCACATCCTCGTTGGCTAAATATAATTTCCAACACTAATACAGAAGTGTCAAGGCATGCGTATCATTACTAAGATCAACTGGCTATTGTCTGGGCTGAGCTGAAAATTGCTGTATAGGGAAATTGTGCGATTAAGAGCGATGATTGAGAGTTTTCAGGATTATTACACTGTTATTAAAGTGTATGTGTATGTGCACGTGTATTTGTATGTATACTTGTATGTGTATTTGTATGTGTATGTGTATGTCAATGTATACCTGCACGTATACGTCTACCTGTACGTGTATGTCTACCTATACGTGTACTTCTACATGTATGTCCTTGGATTATAATCATATGATAATCAAACACTTAGCACATTCACCTAAACTACAGCCTTTTCACATGTTAACCATACCTCCGCTTCTGAGAAGAACACAAAACATGAGATTAACTTCGCCTATAAAACCTTTGTGTACTGAGAGGATCCCTGCCTGTGTATTCTTCATTGGGTAATTTCTGTGAATGTACGCGCAAACATATAAGAATAGATTAACCGATTGCTGTTCAGTATGGAGACACTCGAGGTACAACCCAAGGACTTTTTAGTCAAGTGGGTGAATGCTAGTGACAATTCGATTATTGATTGGCAAGTGAAGCCTCTTAAAAAGTCCATCAATTTAATCATTTATCGTAAAGTTGAAGATACAATTAGTGAATTACAACCACCAAGTTTCACTGAAGAATCTCCAGGGTCATCACCTGAACTCAAACCCAATTCAAACAGATTTAGATCATCTTCAGTATCCTCAGTTAACAAAATCACAGAGTCAAACTATAAAAGTAAGTCTAGACTGCTGGCATTATCACTGTTGACCGGAAGTTCGGATTTAAAGTTAGTCAAGAGTCATGATAAATTGATTGGAGATGAATTGGTTCGTGGTTCAATTGAAGTTTCCAAGAGTGGAATGTATGCTTTCATCTTTGATAATTCATTTTCAAAAACAACAAGTAAGAAGGTTTTATTCAGTAGTAAAGAGACCTTTGCTACCCCAAGTATTGGACGTCGTGCTCTGGTTTATAAGCCGGTGATTCCTCAAGATGATAAAACGTCTATTCTTAGACCCAAAAATGGTCAATTATTACAAAGTGTCCTACTCAAACGCAGGCGTAAAAAATTACAAGGCTTCACCAAACGTTTCTTTGTCCTCAACTACAAATATGGTACCTTGTCGTATTTCCGAGTTGATAACAATAAGCTTCGTGGTCAAATGCCAATCAAAGAGAGTATAGTGAGTGCCAACCCTAAGAATAAGGAAATCATTATTGACTCTGGAATGGAAGTTTGGGACTTGAAAGCCTTATCCAATGAAGATTTTGATACCTGGGTCAACGCATTCAATCAAATCAAATCCGCAGAAAATGAAATCCCAGAGGAACCTCCAATGGAATCAGACATGTCACTGGTGGTGACGGGCTTGGAGGGGATTTTGGCGAAATTGAAACTGGGCACCAACGTGCAACCCGACATTGAATCCCTCTTGAAAGAGTTGAAAAATAACACTAGTCATATTACTGGTGATACTCATTCCATAGCTTCCACAAATGACTTTTATGATGCCCAAGAATATAACGACGCAGGAGTGTTCATCTTGAATAAGAATAATGACGACGATGACGATGACGATGAAGAAATTGATGACGACGTATCAACTTCAAGTGAAACCTCTTCAGATAAATTTATACCTCCTACCAAAAATTTGATCCCTGAAGAAGCGGAAGATGAAGCTACCGATGATAATGACGACGATACTGCAGATAACTCGCTTTATCCTTTACCTCATGCACCTGTCAAACGTCAAACAGACATAAACGAATGGAATATTGCTGTTCCGCTGATGTTAGGGTTTTTCCGGAAAAACGTTGGAAAAGACTTGTCATCAATTGCTATGCCTGTTGACTTTAATGAACCTCTTACATCTTTACAGAGATTAGCGGAATTGTTTGAATATAGCGAAATCCTCAACAATGCAATCAAGTCCAACGATCATCCAGAAGAGAAACTTTTGAGAATTGCAACCTTTGCCGTGTCCTTTATTCTGAGTATGCGTGCCAAGGAAAGGTCCAATAGAAAACCATTCAACCCATTACTCGGAGAAACTTTTGAATATGTGAGGGAAGATCTCGGATATAGATTATTCACGGAAAAAGTATGTCACAAACCTCCAGTATTTGCAATGTTTGCAGAAAGTGAACATTGGGAATTTTCATACAGTCCTTCACCATCACAAAAATTCTGGGGTAAGTCTGCCGAAATCATCAATAAGGGAATAGCGAAATTAACTATCAAAGATGATAATGGACATCGTACCAATGAGGTTTATACATGGACTCAACCAAATACACTTCTTAAGAATATTATTGCTGGAGAAAAATATTCCGAACCCCTGATGTCTATGACCATTAAATCCAATAGTGGGCCTAAAGCCGTTGTTGAATTTGCCAAAGCTGGTGTTTTCAGTGGACGTAGTGAAGATTTGATTATCAAAGCTTATGATGCTTCACGTAAAGAAAGTTCATCTGTGGTTGTTGGTAAATGGACAGAATCACTTAGTCTTAAATCTAACGACCTGACCAAATTAATCTGGGAAGCTGGTAGCTTGGTTACCAACTTTAAGAAAAAACTTGGTTATACAACCTTTGCTGCTGGATTGAATGAAATTACAGAACTTGAAAAAAATCATTTACCTCCAACAGATTCAAGATTAAGACCAGACATGAGAGCTTATATTAATCAAAAGACTGAAGAAGCTGAGGAGTTGAAATTGAAATTGGAAGAAGATCAAAGACAACGTAGAACGAAACTTGAGGCTAGTGGGGAAGAATATAAGCCGATGTTTTTTAAGAAGGTTGGTGATGAAGCTGCTGATGCAAGTGAATGGGTTTATATCAAGGGTGAAAAGAGTTATTGGAATAGAAGAAGGAATGGTGATTGGAGTGATTTGCAAGAGCTTTGGTAGAGAACGAACGAACTCACTCGCTTCGCTCGTTCGTTCGTTCGTTCGTTCGTTCGTGAGTGTGAACGAGCGAAGCGAGTGAGTGTGAGCGAGCGAAGCGAGTGATTGAGGCGTAAGTGGGTACTTTTCATGACTTGCTACGATTATTACCAACAATAGTGAGATTAGCGAAAGATTGCGTAGTTTTAAAATAGATTGAATGAACATGTGCGAACGAACGAGCGAACGAACGAGCGAACGAACGAGCGAAGCGAGTGAGAAAGTAGGGAATTTGAGTGAGTGCGTGAGCGAACAAGTGCGAGTAAGTAGGGAATTTGGGTGAGTTCGCTCGTTCGTGAGTGAGCGAGTAAGTGCGTGAAGTAATTGCGTGAGCGAATAACTGTAGTAACCACCCGAAAGACCTATGCATGACTATCCCTGGTTATTTTCTCCCAATAACACTACTAGTGTAAAATGATTAATAAGCTGCATTAGTTATTGACATGTAGTTGACCATTGATTAATACTACATTAGCTATTGTCATGTAATTGACCATTATTGATCAATACTACATTAGCTATTGACAGTAAAATGACCCATTATAAATTAATACTACATTTAGTTTAAATAACTCACATTTGGTGATATTTTCACGTTGCGGCCATTTTCACTCACTTTTAGTGATATTTATCACTCGCCAGCCGTTTTCACCTTTAGTGAAAATACAAAGAATTCGTTACTCACTCACGAAAGAACGAGCTCACCAACTCACCAACTCATTCACTCACTCACTCACTCACTCACTCACTCACTCACTCACTCACTCACTCACTCACGAACTCACTCACTCACTCACTCACTCACTCACTCACTTAATCACTCGCTTCGCTCGTTCCAATTCGTTTGAAAGCTGGTATTGGTGGAAACCTTGGAAAGAATATGGACAAAGGGAGGGGCCTCTAAACTTTTTCAATTAACCAAAGGAGGAAACCTTTTCTTTATGTATACTGTTGTATTCTCCTTGGGACTTTGGTTAATTGTTCTCAAGGTTCCGATATCAAGGAAAATGATATCTATACATCAACTTCCGAACAACACAAGACGTAGATAATTTAGCCAACGATATACTCTCCAACATGACCCCCGAAACAACAACCAAACCCTGTGAACACCAAATATGCCTAAATCTTCAAACACGAGGCTCAAAAGCTCGACAGGATCGGATATTGTAATTACGAATTAGCATGAAATTATCAAGGCACATTTGGGTGACATTGATCCTTTGATTTCAAGACTACAAATGTCAAAGGTTCATCTACACTGAATAACATAGCAATTGAACTTAATCTAGATTCAACTTCCATAGAATCTTTCAAGTATCGTAAGTTAATTAGAACTCCTCAATTTCATCTCCAAGTCAACTCCAGTCAACTCTTGTTATTTAAACCGTACCGAGCGAACGAGCGAAGCGACTTTGTGAGTGAGTCTGTGAGTGAGTTTGTGAGCTCGTGAGTAGCGGTACAGGTCTTTAGTGAGTGACCATTGATGACTGCCATTTTTAAAGCAATGTCTGTTCGGATGTCATAGAAATAATACGAGCGAAGCGAGTTCATGAGTTCGTGAGTGCGTGAGTTAGAGTAGCGAAAATGAGTTCGTTCGTTCGTTCGTTCGTTCGTTCGTTCGTTCGTTCGTTCGTTCGTTCGAATCAAATACTCATAGTACTGCTTCGCAGCACTATTCGTGGTTAGTTCCAATGTATTGCACGTTACATCTAGATGTTACTTTTACTTTATATCTACATCATAATGCACGTTTGACATTAAATATAAAATTTAAGACATCTAGACGTTTCGTTTCCAGTGTCTAGCAAAACGTTTGATTTTTGGGTCCTTCGAAGTCTTATTGTGGGACATTTATCATTTATGCACCCTGCAGATATATTCCTGCAGAGTCATAATATCAATGGAGAGTCATAATATCAATGGAGAGTCATAATATCCCTGGGAGTCATATTATCTCTACAGAATCATTTGAATACTCTTCATCTAAATCTACAGAAGAATCATTCTATTCTATTGATTTTCAATTCCACCATAGACATTTTCTTAGTCACTCCCACTTTTCTTCAAACTTTAATATAACCATTTTTCTTCTTTCAACAGCTGCTACGACTTTAACTTTGTATTCATATATGTTCAGCTGGAATCTGCTTCAAGGTTAATCAATCCTGGCATTTTCACTTTAACAGTACCTACTATGTTTCTTGCACTTTTCACCACGAGTGAGTGCGTGAGTGAGTTAGTTCGTGAGTGAGTTCGTGAGTGAGTTCGTGAGTGAGTTCGTGAGTGAGTTCGCTCGTTCACTACTAACAATGGAACGAACCCACTCACGCACTCACTCACTCACTCACTCACTCACTCACTCGCTTCGCTCGCTCGCTCTCTATGAATGAATTACTAACTCCGCACTCACACTCACAAACTCGCTCCGCTCGTTCGCTTCGCTCGTTCGTTTCGCTGGTTCATTAGATTCATTATCCCGATACACATCTTATGATGTACACTATATATTGCTCTTTCTTCTCTCTCATAATCTTCAATTTCCATTCAGACTCGCTTTCCAAATTTGTATTATACTGTGCTTCCGTTACTCATTCAGTACTGCACATTGCTTGACGTTCTCCAAGTTGAGTAGTGTAGTGGGAGATCATACGCTAACTTTTAATATGAATATTTAAGCTAAAGTAGTCAACTTTCAAGTCATAAACCTTAAAAGGATATTCAATTTAACGTGCTCCAGGAATGATAAACTTTTATTCTTCTTGATTTCCCTGCATTTTTAGGAACAAGAGTTTCGAAACAACTCGATAGCAAGTCTTTCGAAACAAACTTGAGTGAGATTCTTCAATTTGAATGTGACTTGAATGGTAATATATATGTATATGTTATTATGTTTGAAACAAACACTCATAGACTATTTGCGAGACACTCATAGCTTTGTTCGTTCGTTTGTTCGTTCGTTCGTTCGTGCGTTAAACTTTTGGTGACATTTCCAAAGGTCATCCCGAGGTTTTCAAAGACAATAAATATGCTTTTCAATTCTCCTGTATCATTACTATAATTATTACACGACTCTAGCCTCATCAAACACAACAAAGAAATTTTGTAAATTGATACATTATGAATACACCAATCGCACTCCTTGGTGCAGAGTATTTGATTAGTTCGAATCACACTCCAATACCTATGAAACATGTCAAGTTAACACTTGAAAGACACTTGCAAATTGATCATGAATATTGACGAGGAACTTGCAAATTGTTCATGAATGAGGACCTTGCAAATTGTTCAACTACCCCCATCAAAATAAAAACCCAACTCACGTATTCTTCAACAATACTCCAAAAAATGCTTTGCTTGTGAATTTATAGTAGTCGCTTCTCTCGTCTTTGCATCAATTCAACTATGGCACTCGGTATTCTCCATGAGCTGGCTGTCACAAGCGTTCTGTTATTATTGCGGTACTGGTCTTTAGAGGTTTGTAGCGAATGTTATATTGTCAAAAGTGTATTATATGTACATTTTGCAACCATTCTTCGCAAAGCCCTTTGTGAGTGCAGCAGTATTGAATTCTTTTGCTGCGAAGCAGCGTAACGAGCGAAGCGAGTATTAGAATTGAATAAATATCTGCGTGAGTAAATGAGTGCTTGAGTGAATGAGTGAGTGAGTACTTGAGTGAGTGCGCTCATAGAAACCATACCAACCTCTGTCAAGTATATATATTTGGCTGCTTATTGCTGATTTTCATGGAACTAACTCACTCACTCAAGAACTCACTCATTCATTTGCTTGCCTTTGATTAACCATTATTCAGAAACTCTCCACATGCAAAACTCTCTAAAGCCAAAGCTGATTACTTGTAGCGAGTATTAGAATTGAATAAAAACACACAAAGGAGCTAGCGCAACCTTATCCGAATAGTGCTGAGAAATAATACTATGAGGGTATTGAAGAGAAATTCATGGAGCTACCAAATGACACTATGAGCGTATTGAAGCAGTCTCGATACGAACTAAAATACAAGCTTTCCTCCTTAAAAACATACAAACTTTCGTGCTTAAATTACAAACTCTCGTTTGCTATAATGGAGATCTTGATCAGTTTCCATATGTTGAGGGAAATTTTTTTAGACTCACTTTGATATGAACTTTACATACTGGATTATCGAATAGCGAAATCATTAAAAGTTTGCTACTCACGAACTAGTTCATTTTTGCAACTCACAAACTCACGAACTCACTCGCTCGCTTCTTTTGATTTGCGTGTGTTCGTTGGTTTGTTCGTTCGTTCGTTCGTGAGTAAGGTCCCACCCTTGGGACTTTGTCTGGTTGAAACATTTATCATCAAGAACACCCTGGAATGTATTTGTGTTTCCAATAACATTATTGGTTTCTTTGCCAAAAGAATCTTCACTCCTCAGTCATTTACTTTTATCGCTCCTCAGTCATTCACTTGTATCTCTCCTTACTCGCTCATTTATTCCTATCACTCACACTCGCACTCACTCAAAAATTCACTACTCACTCAGGAGTCGCCCAGTCGCCCAGTCTCCCACTACACTACTCACTCGTCGTATTCACGAACGAGCGAAGCGAGAGAGAGAGTGAGAGAGTGAGTGCCTGAGTTCGTGAGTGAGTTGCAAAAACGAACAAACTAGTTTATTAAATCTCCAAAAGAGAATATCTTCTGGAACAGTTTCAGTCTTTGCTTTCAACGAAATTTTCAAGTATGCGTTGGTGAGTTAGCGAGTAGCGAATTCGATTGAATTAAAAGTAAATATCATGACTACTAATTGTTATGAGTGAGAGAGTAGTGAATTTTCTTATCAATTCAATACTAATTGTTATGATTTTAATTCTTTAACTTTAACAATATTTATAATCTGATTATAAAATCTATCTCAACGACTTCAATCTCTACAACTTGTATCTCTATGGTTGAGTATTATCAATTAGCCAATATCAATCAAGCGCTACCAATTAAGCGCCACCAATCAAACATCACCAATCAAACACCACTATTCCTATATGGCACTCATCCTCAAAACTTATTCCAAAGTACATTCGCTGATGTAAGCATCTTACATGCTGCTCACGTTAACATCTCATTCGCTGCTCAGGTATTATTCCAATCCCTAAAGGTGCATTATCAAAAGTGTTAAAGAACAAACTCAAGATTAATTAAACGGAACTTACAGCTTTTCGAACGAACGAACGAACGAACGAGCGAAGCGAAGCGAAGCGAAGCGAGTGAGTGCAGTGAGTGCGTGAGTGATTGCAGTGCGTGAGTGAGTGCGAGTGTCTGTGAGTTCGTGAGTGCGAGTATCTGTGAGTTCGTGACTGACTGACTGACTGACTGACTGACTAGCCATGTCATTCGTATTGGAGTATAGTATATCAAATTGATCTGAAATACTATTGCATTGAATTATCTGAATTCGTCTTAGTCATCTGAAACTCTCATATATCTCATGTTAGGTACTTTTGGGTTTGCTATATATAATCTTACCATTACATCAGGGTATTAGACAATGGATGTGTTGCATAAAGTGATCAGTTACGTATTCCAATGTGAAGATGAGTATTGACCTGTTTAAAACATAGAGTTAACTTTGTTGGCTACAATGTGTAATTTTAGCCTTATTGATTATGTAGTTGAATCATGGAGGGCAATCTTCTTATGGTCTGGCGTAAATGATTGCGAAATTTGAAATGTACAACTTGAACGAACGAACGAGCGAAGCGAGTGAGTGAGTGAGAGAGTGAGTGAGTGAGAGAGTGAGAGAGTGAGTGAGTGAGAGAGTGAGAGAGTGCGAGAGTCTGAGTTCGTGAGTTCGTGAGTTCGTGAGTTCGTTAGTTCGTGACTTCGTGAATATGGAACTTTAACTGAGTAATACCGCACTTTGTCTTTGCAACTTATATGTGTGAAATTCACCAATCAATGATTGATGTGTTTTGTTGTAGTGTCTTTATTTGGAGTGACTGTGAAGGTGGGAACTCACTGAGAATATGCACGAAGGAACGAATGAACGCACCCACGCACTCACCAACTCGCACTCACTCAGACTCGCACTCACTCAGATTCTTGCACTCACTCAGACTCTCGCACCCACTCAGATTCTTGCACCCACTCAGATTCTTGCACCCACTCAGATTCTCGCACTCTCGCACTCACTCACTCACTCGCTCGTTCGTTAAACAATTATAGTACTTGTATATGACATTTATTCATTCAAATAGCGTGTACCATGAAATCATCAATCATGAGTAAGAAATATTGTTTTGCCTTGTCATGAAAATAGGTTTACTTATTATGGTTAATATAAAGGATATGAAAGTTTCTATACTATCAAAAGTCTTGTCAATGTCTTAATCAAATTGCTCTTTCAGTGTAAAGTTTTGGCCATAGTGGTGAAATATATAATGCACCAGAGTGCCAACAATACAACATACTACATTAAACGAATAGTGTATGAATAGTGTATGAATTTTATCCTAACAGTAAGGTCAAGAGTCAGATTATTGACTTGGTAGTGTTGGATAATAAATCGTATATTGAATTATAAATACAAGTGTTATACTATTGTTTAAGCGATTGAATTAGCGAATACAAACAATAGTTGAATTTGCTCCGAGTTGAATTGTTCATTATTGCGGCACGGTGTTTAGAAGTTTGTATTGATGTCAATTATGGAGACCCATATATATAACCAGGTGATAAATATTTCTGAACTAGGTTACAACAACTATTTAGGTTTTTCCGATAGAAGGCTGGTTTGTATAATGTTCTTTGTTGATGCTTCCATGAAGGTTTATTTTTAACCAACAGTTTCATATTTTTTGATCATCAACTGCAAAGTACGGGTTAGCTTAGAAGAACAAACGAGTGGAGTGAGTAGAGTAGCGAATTATTACTTTGATTATTCAACGAATTAGGACTTTTATTGCTCACTCACTCGCTTCACTCGTTCGTTCGTTCGCTCGTTCGTTCGTTCTATGAAACAGTAAACATACATTACACATGGTGCATGAATTTGCAAGCACCAAGACCAAAGTAAACAAAAACAAAACCCCCATGACTGGCCTTTGTGGGGAGAGTTCTCCACTCGCCTCCATTAACAACTTTGTACGTGCTTGATTATCCGTCGTTTGTTCTAGAATGTAAATGAAATTGGAGAAGGCCTAAATAGGAAATCAAAACAAGTACGGAGAAATGTCAGAAGACATCAAATATGCAATAGGAACAATCATCTTCTACCCTGCATAGTTTTGATTTCCCTCTCCCAAAATACTCTTTGATGCTCTTTTTGGGATAATCAATAATAGAAAATGTAGGTGAGTGCTGCGCAAGTGGCTGCAAAGTGTAAGCGATCTGAGTGATCCATAGCGATCTGAGTGATCCATATCTGGGTGATCCAGAACCAAGCCTTGGGGGATATGGAGAGATTGTTGATTTATTGTATGAGAAGTGTATAGTGTATATGAGAAGTGTATGTGAGAAGTATATATGAGAAATAGATGTACACATACTATATCACATACTATATCACACTATATCACATACTATATCACACACTATATCACATACTATATCACACACTATATCACTATATCTGCCGTAATAACTGGTGTTCCACCTCCGCCTCTAGGGTACATGCCTTGCCTACTTTGTCGATGGTTTCCATCGTTGGCTACCGCCAACTATGGCAACCTGTAATGCACACCAAGTCAAAGTCGCAGAATTTTTTAACCAGCACCACAAATATAAATCAAAACAAATCCAAAGGTTATAAACTCGAGAAAGGCCATTGATAGTCAATAATGAAGAGCTATAGATCCCCAATTAAAAATGATGGTGATATTTCCGACTTATCACAACTGATGGAGAATGTACTGATTCTGATGGATGTTGATACAAGTTTTAAACTGAACTATCAACAGCAACCACCAAGGACACCTCAAACCAATCATATGTTGAATAAAGAAAATATTACACCATATAGTTCACCAACTAAAAGTGTTTTACATACATCACCTCAAAAATATCTGACACCAAGCAATAAGTTTACACCTCGAACTCCAAATCAAAATGCTCAAGCTAATCATTTAAAGAAGATTCATCAAAATATTACTCAACTTCAACCATCAGAAATTAGTAAATATCTGGAAGAAGAATTTACTAAGAAGGCAAATAGTCCTAAAACTAAGAGATTAGCTAACGTAGCTCAATTATATTTCTTAGATTACTATTGTGAAATGTTTGACTACGTCATTAGTAGAAGAGAACGTACAAATTTAGTTCAAACTAAATTAATTAATGATCCAAACTTTGCAAATAATCAACAAAGACAACAATTAGAATGGAAAAATTATGTGGGGCGTGAACGTGCTTTATTAAGAAAGAGAAGGTTAAAGCCAAAACATAAAGATTTTGAAATGATTACTCAAGTTGGTCAAGGTGGTTATGGTCAAGTATTTCTTGCTCGTAAAAAAGATACTAAAGAGATATGTGCATTGAAAGTATTAAATAAGAAGTTATTAGTTAAATTAGATGAAACAAGACATGTTTTAACTGAACGTGATATTTTAACTAATACAAGACTGGAATGGTTGGTCAAATTATTATATGCATTTCAAGATCCTGAAAAAGTATTTTTAGCAATGGAATTTGTTCCCGGTGGGGACTTTCGTACATTACTTAATAATACCGGCTTTTTGATTCCACCTCATGCAAGATTCTATATCAGTGAAATGTTTGCAGCTGTGAATAGTTTACATGAATTAGGGTTTACACATCGTGATTTAAAACCAGAAAATTTTTTAATTGATCAAAAAGGTCACATCAAATTAACCGACTTTGGGTTGGCTGCAGGAACCGTATCCAATGATCGAATCGAATCCATGAGACTTAAATTAAAAAATTTGGATGATTTAGGTACTTCGGAAATTCAACTCCCTTCAAGACTTATGATTGAACGTCAAAAAATCTTTAAAGAAAGTCAAGGTCACTTAAACTTAGCAAACTCAATCGTTGGAAGTCCAGACTACATGGCTTTAGAAGTTCTCGAAGGTAAACAATATGATTTTACTATCGATTATTGGTCCCTAGGATGTATGCTTTTCGAAGCATTATGTGGATACCCCCCATTCTCAGGTTCTACTCAAGAAGAAACTTATTATAACTTGAAACATTGGAAAACTTGTTTAAGAAGACCTCAAACAAAAGATGGTAGATTTGTATTCAGTGATCGTACTTGGACATTAATCACTAAATTAATCGCTTCTCCTCAAGCAAGATTAAGAAATTTTAAACAAGTTCATCAAATGTCATATTTTGCTGATATATCAGATTGGGAAAATTTACGTAAAAGAGCTCCTCCATTCACTCCTCAATTGGATAATGAAGAAGATGCTGGTTATTTCGATGATTTCGAAGATGAAGAAATGATGCAAAAGTATAAAGATGTATTTGCTCGTCAAGAACATAATGAACTGCTTTTGGATAAATCAGGTCCAAAATTAGCTAATCAAAATTTTATAGGTTTCACTTTTAAACATAAGTTGAATCCGAATAATAAGTTTAATGGTGAGATTAACTTGTTGAATGGGGCAAGACAAGGTGGGAATAGGTTGGATCCGTTGGCTACTTTGTATTGAGGTTGTATATTTGAGCTGTGCTCGGGGAATGTATTTATGTGTGAATGATGTAGACGAATACACGAATAGTGCTGCGAAGCAGTACTATGAGTGGATGTGCGAACGAACGAACGAACGAACGAGCGGAGCGAGTTCGTTCGTGAGTTCGTTCGTGAGTAGCGAAAAAGAGCAAAGCGAATGAGGTTGTGAGTTCGTGAGTTCGTGAGTTCGTGAGTTCGTGAGTGTGTGAGTGTGTGTGTGTGTGTGTGAATGATTGAGTAGCAAATTTTTGAATGAGTTTGTGAGTGAGCTCGTGAGCTCGTTCGTTCGTGAGTTCGTTCGTGAGTAGCGAAAAAGAGTAAAACGACTGAGTTTGTGAATTCACCCGTTCGTTCGTTCGTTCGTTCGTGAGTAGCGAAAATGAGCAAAGCAAATGAGTTTGTGAGTTTGCCTGTTCGCTCGTTCGCTCGTTCGTACGTTCGTACGTTCGCTCGTTCGCTCGCTCGTAGAGTGTGAATGTAGAGTGTGAGTGAATGCATTTTGTGAGTAAATGAGTGGGTGAATACTGCGAATATATTAAACATTAAGGGTGGTTGACATTACTCGTATTGCAGTATTATAGGTGCGAAATAACCAATGGTGACGGAAAGAATGGAACAAACAGGAGGAGCGAACAATCGAACGAGCGAAGCGAGTGCGTGAGTGCGTGAGTGAGTGAGTGAGTGAATGAGTGAATGAGTGAGTAGCGAAAATAAGCAAAGCGAGTGGGTTTGTGAGTTTGTGAGTTTGTGAGTTTGTGAGTTTGTGAGTTTGTGAGCTCACCCGTTCGCTCGTTCGCTCGTTCGCTCGTTGGGCTTCTGGTTCAGACTATGTATTTTGGGTATGATATTGATATTGGGGAGAATTTGGAGAAGCAGCATCAGTTGGGGGTTATATTGAGGGGAGGTTATTGAAGTTGATTAGTTGAGCAAACGAACAAACGAGCGAACGAACGAGCGAACGAACAAACGAACGAACGAACGAGCGAACGAACGAGCAAACGAACGAGCAAACGAACGAGCAAACGAACGAGCAAACGAACGAGCAAACGAACGAGCAAACGAACGAGCAAACGAACGAGCGAAGCGAGTTAGTGAGTTCGTGAGCAGCGAAAATGAGCAAAGCGACTGAGTTTGTGAATTCGCCCGTGTGTTCGTTCGTGAGTAGCGAAAATGAGCAGAGCGAGTGAGTTTGTGAGCTCGCCTGTTCGCTCGTTCGCTCGTTCGCTCGTTCGCCCGTTCGTAAGTGATCTGCAATACAGGTCTCTAGAGGTTAGTTTCATGTAAAAGTATTGAGTATTGAGTATTATAATATGATATTATTTATTTTCTAAAGCTGGATGCCTGTGGGATTGGTTGCGAAAAACTATGAACAATATGTATGCCAATATTCGTGACAATATTTATGACAATATGTATGGCAATATGTATGACAATATCTACGCCAATATCTACGCCAATATCTATGACGATATCTTTGAGTTTTGCATTCAAAATTTATAGTGAAAATTTATAGTCTTGGTCAATTGATTAATCAGCTTGATTTACATTACAGGCTTTTCATGAATTGCTTTGGTAATTCATTAGTACTACTCAGTCAGAAACTCACATGAGCTCACGAAAGTTCCGCCTTCACGAACGAACGAACGAACAAACAAACGAACGAACTCAATTTCGCTACTCACGAACTCACTTACTCACTCACTCGCTTCGCTCGCTCGCTCGTTCACTATATGAAAACCTTGAGCGAAGAACGAGCGAAACGAGTGATGATACTTGGTATTAAAGATTAGGAACGACTGAAACGAGTGATAGCCAAGAGATTGTGCTTTAAAGTCACATATACTTTGAATGACTTGTGAGCTGAGCGAAACACTAAATTGGTGTCTGGAGTAAATTGTCACTTACTAGCGAAGCGAGTGAGTGAGCAGCGATAATGAGTGCGAGTTTGAGTGCCTGTGAGTGCTTTCGTTCGTCCGCTTGTTCGTTCGTTTGCTCGTTCGTTTGCTCGTTCGTTCGTTCGTGAGTAGCGAATTGATTTATATTATCTCTATACCAACTTCTGTCAAGTTTCGTATTCTTCAATTCAACTGTTATTATAGCGGATTTAGAATAATCAGCTACTTTCCTTTGAATACGATTAACTTGTACAACAGAGTATTGAAGCAATAGAGTAGCCTTTTTACGATCTGCTGAGATTTAGCTGTTGTAGTCATGAAAAGCGTAGGAATGGTATAGCCTAGTATTAATCATCAACTGTACACAAAGGAATCAACAGGTCGAGCGAGTGAGTGAGTGAGTACCGAAATTGAGTTTGTTCGTGAGTTCAAATCAAAAGAATTCCATACGAACGAGCGAAGGACTTGGTACTATAATAGTAAGGAGGTTAAATGATCAGAATAGGTTGAAGCCTAGCAATGCTTGTGTTAATAAAATCTCATTCACGTATCATGTTGAGTTCTAAACACGCTTTCATAATCACTCACAGAGCTTTACTCAAATTCCCTTCTCACGAACGAACAAGCGATCGAACGAACGAACGAACCAACAACCGAACAAACGCACTCACACGCACTCACACTCACTCACTTTCTTTGTTAGTTTTTACACCTTGTTGAGGTGCAGTAGTATTACACCATCTTGAGTCGCTTCGCTCCTATGCTGCTTTGCAGCAGTTGTACACCTTGTCGGCCAAAGCAAAAATTACAATATGATTCACCAAAGCTCAGCTGCTAACGCAAAGTAAGGAGTGGACTTCTAGAATCAGTGCTTAAAATCAACGTTAATGAGCATGCCTCTAAAGACCCGTACCACAATAATGTAGCAATGGCTGATGTTTTCAGATCCAAGCAAGATGATCTACTCCAATGTTCAAAAGACTAACAAACGAGCGAAGCGAGTTTGTTAGTGAGTTTGTTAGTTAGTTCGTTAATAAGTTTGTTAGTGAGTTCGTTAATGGGTTTGTTAGTGAATTTGTTAGCGAGTTTGTCATTGAGTTTGTTAGTGAGTTTGTTGGTTAACCTGATAGTTCGTTCGTTCGTTCGTTCGTTAGTTGGTGAGTTGCGAATTTATGAGCGAATTTGCAATTGTGATTCAGGTTCGAACAAACTCAATGACAAACTCACTAACAAACTCACCAACAAACTCACTAACAAACTCGCTTCGCTCGTTTGGGAAGGTGATTTGAGTGAGCATGTGAACCACTGCACCAGGGGTAATCTCCTGAGTTACAGCAGGGGTATTTGCATGTCGTTGTGTGTGGGACAATAAGTGAGCTTATTTTGATTATATAGTGTGTTTGAATATGGTTGTACTCATTCTATTACACTATCATCTCTCAATTAATCGATCCAACTCGTTCGTTTCTCACTAGTCGCTGAATCTGGCTTCGCAGTAGCTCTATTGCACTATGAAACTGGCTTCGCAGCAGCTCTATTGCACTATCAATCTGGCTTCGCAGTAGCTCTATTGCACTATGAATCTGGCTTCACTCGAATGCGACTTCGCAGTAGCTCTACTTCACTATGAATCTCGTTTAGATCAAATACTGCTTCGCAGTAGCTCTATTACACTACGAATCTCGCTTCGCTCGAATGCTGCTTCGCAGCAGCTCTATTACACTATGAATCTCGCTTCGCTCGAATGCTGCTTCACAGTACCTCTATTCACTATATATCTCGCTTCGCTCGAATTTTGCTTCGCAGCCATTAGCTACAGAAAGCCATCCTAACATATATTAAATCCATCAACGTTTCAGCAATTCCATATCGCTAAGCTGAGTATTACCTGATGATAGTTTCACACATCAACTGATAATAACATCTCCTTTATACAAGAAAAATTAGTCAAATCACCTTAGTGCAATTGTTCAATCTTTAGTTCGCTTTTTGGGACCCGGATCCAATCTCGCTTGCATCTCATGTTGGGCAGCCAATCAATACCAAAATGCCCAATGATATTGCCCATTACGGATACCCTTCACGGATAATTCCCTCAAGGATAACTCCCTCACGATTCTCCCTCATATAAAACTACTCATAATCAAGACGCAACTCCTTTCCAAAATCAACTACATCCTACAGTCATACTGAAAATTCTCTATTAATCTTCAAGACCAAAGACATTCTTCAAAATGCCCTGGCCAAGCCGCTCGTACTATGTGATGGAACTAACCTCTAAAGACCCGCACCGCAATAATGTGGCACTCACGAACTCTCGCTCTCGCTCTCATTCATTCACTCGCTTCGCTCGTTCGTTTGTTCCATGTAAATCAATAAACTTGAAAACACACACCAGACAAAGTTTTCTTTGGTTTTTCGTACTTTCCCGTACCAACCTTTATATTTTTACACAACATCCTCCTTAACCCTTTTTACCTTCTCTCCAAATATAATCCATTTTAAACTTCTCTTTTAAAATCACACGTTGCTCCTTGTGCAAAATTTCAGCCTTTTCCAGGGCCTTTGTAATCACTGCAAACAACTCCTCCTTAGAGAAATCACCTTGGGATTCCAATAAAAGTATTTTGTCAACTTTAGAATCCTTAACCAGGAAACAAGCAATATGATTTGATGAACTCTGTGCCAATTCCTTGCTCAGGGGTTCGTGAATAATTTCTCCTTGGTTGATACATACACTTATGCTTGAAAATGAGTTGTATAAGGCAATGTTGGCATCAATCAAAGCATAAAAGGATGCGTTCAATGCATCGCTCAATTCCACATTGGTATAAAATGAGTTGTCACCTTCCACAATCAAGAACTGAACCACCACCTGAATAACTTGTCTTGGGTACTTGTAACCAATGATGACTGATTGGAGCAAGTTACGTAGTCTATCTTCAAGCAACTTTTCTCTGGTTGTGCCGAGTCCAATGCAAGGTCTGATAACCACCTCCAAGCTTGACGTATTGATGAGCTCCTGTTTTGGCTTTGCTTCTATGGGTCCTGTTACAGAGACTAGGACTTTGCCATGCTTGGTGATGAGTTCGGCGGACCCATCGGATTGATCCAAGACTCCAGTACGAAGGGGCATCTTTATATAATTCGCGATATTTCAAGCCTCAATCGATGGTTTTTTTTTGTTTGACTCTATGGAAGAAATAGACTATGAGGCAAGCCTTTTGAATGATTTTGATAGTGATATTGAAGAGGCAGGTTGTGACGATTTGATTGGAAAGATTAAGGATGCCTTGAGACTGAACATTATCATTGATTTGAGTCATTTTGATGAGTCTGCGGTGCTACCATTGGTTGATGAAATCATTGAGAGAATTAATTATTATCAACAAGAACTGGAATCTGATTATAATGACTTGCTCTCTTCATTAAACGAAGAAACTGATGAATATCGCTTTATTGTGTCTATTAACGAGCTCTCCAGTCTCATCCATGGTGAGATTGTGGCATACCATCAAGTTTTGAAGAGTTTATACAAACCGGTGTTTGATGAGCTCGAATCTCTCATCATTAACCCAGTGGATTACGCAAAATTCGTTTACTTGATTAAAGATAACTTGTCACTGATAAAATCAGTACAATCTGACTTGGCCAAAATCACAACCAATGAAAAGATCTTGGTTATACTAATGTCAGCCTCCTTAGCAAAACCAACAAAATTATCCGAACATGAAATGACTCAACTTTTATCTTTATGCAGAGCAATTATGGAGTTGGATCAATTACTAAAATCAATCAGCTCTTTCATCTCATCAAAATTATCTAAATTTGCACCCAACGTCACCGCCATCGTGGGTCCCATAACTGCCTCCCAATTATTAATAGCTACAGGCCTGCTCCGTCAGCTTGCATTGACTCCATCCTGTAACATTCCATCCCTTGGAGTGAAAGAACTCTCAACAGATAGAAACAAGCGTAACGTTCAACAAGGATTCATATATGAATGCGACATCTTGAAGTATCTTCCCTTGGATATAATCAGATCAGTAATGCGAATAGTTAGCGGCAAGGTTGTTCTAGCTGCCAGAATCGACTTGGCCAAATCAAGTACAGACTCACTACTAGGAGAAAATTACTTGAAAGAAATAACATCCAAAATTGAAAAACTCTTAGCACCTCCTCCTCAAAGCGCTCCAAAAGCTCTTCCAGCTCCCATTGAAATCAAATCAAAGAAAAGAGGCGGAAGGCGATTGCGCAAGTACAAGGAGAGGTTTCAAATGTCCGAGCTTCGCAAGGCCCAAAATAAAATGGAATTCGGAAAACAGGAGGAATTCGAAACTGACGCTTTCGGCGAAGATATCGGCTTGGGAATGTCCAAATCTTTATCCATTGGTCAGATTAAGCCCAACACAAACACAAGGCCTAAAATGTCCAAAGCAATGGCTGCCAGATTATCTACGGATAAACCTATTGAAAACACTTTTCGTGATGACATGTCTGATATAGTTGTTCCGGATGCAAAAGAGAAGGTTGAGCCATCAAAGCCAGTTAGTCGGTGGTTTGGAGTAAAGAGGGGAAACGAGGGGGGGGACAATAAAGGTGGCAAGAAACAAAAGGTTACATAGAGTACAGTACTACACTGATGATTATGCGTGGAGTCGTGGGTGTTCTCGTGTTTGTCGTACACGATTCATGAAACAGTCATGGAAGCACCATCAGAAGGTTAACATTTGCCATCAGAAGGCTGGCATTTGCCGTCAGAAGATTAGCATTTGCCGTCAGAAGGTAAGCAATTGGCCGTCAGAAGGTTAGCGTTTGGCTGTCAGAAGGTTAACATTTGCCGTCAGAAGGTTAGCATTGCCGTCAGAAGGTTGGCAATTGGCCGTCAGAAGGTTAGCGTTTGGCTGTCAGAAGGCTAGCGTTTGGCTGTCAGAAGTTTGGCATTGCCGTCAGAAGGTTAGCATTTGGCCGTCAGAAGCTCACCCTTTGGCCGTCAGAAGGTTAGCATTTGCCGTCAGAAGCTCACCATTCGGCTGTCAGAAGTTCACCGTTTGGCTGTCAAAAGTTTGTGGGCAGGGGGAGGCGGGGCAACTAGAGTTGATTGCGTTTCTGTGTTTTCGGTAGAAACTTTCTTAGCTTTTGGTGTTGGCAGAAAAGGTATCATTTATGATCAAAGAGTAAAAGTCACATAGTGATGGACTTGTTTGTTCAGGCACTCGCGAATGAATGAATGAATCAACGAATGATAGAAAGAAATCACAAACTCACAAACTCATTCACAAACTCACTCGCTTCGCTCGTTCGCTCGCTCGTTCGTTTGCCATGGGATCCGCGAGTAACCTCCATTAGCTCATTATTGAGTGAGAATGCAGCATTCCGTCTAGATTGACAAGATTTCCCAAATTTAAAGAAGAAGCATCGTTGTGGAGAATTAGTTCTCATTCCTGGCTACCATCTCCCCATCAATAAGTCATCCGATCAACACGTTTTCTCTCTTTGAGTGTTATAGAGATTCCCAGGTGCGATTTATACATCATTTCTGATGGGTTCACCGGTTAAATAGAGACGGGCTAGTTGAATCCGCGAGTTAAGATCGTGTTTGTTGGTAATTCCATTGGGATAAAGATGTGGACTTGAAATTCATTTATACTCATATTTATAACCAGGACAGGAGTCATCGATATCCTTGATTCTAGAATGAATCAGAGTATCTTGATTTGATAATCAGTTTCCGTGTCAATATCTATATATCGAATATATAAAATCTAAGAATAGCCTGGTGTAGACTCTCGCACTCACTCAGACTCTCACGAACGAACGAACGAACGAACGAATGAACGAACGAACGAACTCGCACCCACTCGCTTTGCTCGTTTACACTCACTCACAAACTCACACTCACACTCACGAACTCACTCGCACCCACTCGCTTTGCTCGTTACCCTCACTCACAAACTCACTCACTCACTCACTCACAACTCAAAAACTCGCTTCGCTCGTAAGGTCCATTATATCATATCCAACAAAAGTACAAGAAAAATACATATAACTAAAAGCCTATTTGGACGTTACTAGTGCTGATTGTTCCGTAATATGAGAAATTAGATTATCAACCTGGTGCATGCAAGGAATTACGATATAAACACTGACACCCTAGTATTGAATCTTGTTCTTTTCGGTTTCAATTCTTTAAAATGGATCCAAGTATTGAATTCGTAAAACACACTTGATTCAAGCGAACGAACGAACGAGCGAACAACAAGCGAACAACGAGCGAAGCGAGTTGTGAGTGCCAAGTGAGTGAAATTTGAGCGAAGCGAGTTGTGAGTGAGATTTGAGTGCGATTGTAAATTTCGAATTTGACCCAAGGCGTAAGCAAGGTGATATTGTTGACGAATGCATAGCTGTGCTATTCGCCCGTTGTGAGTGCAATGTACGTGTGATTTGAGCGAAGCGAGTTGTGCGATTGTAAATGTCGAATTTGACCCAAGGCGTAAGCAAGATATTACTGTTGACGAATTCATATTCGCTCGTTGTAAGTGCAATGTACGTGAGATTTGAGCGAAGCGAGTTGTGTGATTGTAAATGTCGAAATTGACCCAAGGCGTAAGCAAGGTGATACTGTTGACGAATGCATAGCTGTGCTATTCGCTCGTTTTCAGTGCAACGTACGTGTGATTCGATTAAAACGAATATGAAAACTTAAAGAGCTTAAACATCTTCCATACAAAGAACCCAAAATCTTGGTCAACAGCAGTCAAATACTCCCCATTAAGGAAACCAGGTAGGCTAAATAATTTACATCTATCCAAGATATTTGTCAAAAATGTACAAATTAAGAGTCTTGCACAAGGGTTTTTTGTAGGTAAAATTGAGCCAAATTCAACATTGGATCAACTTATTCCGTTATATCGTCATCGTAAGTATGCAGGTTTTAAGCCAAATGCATACAGAGGTGGCAAAGTTTCCAATCCAATCAAGACTATTCTGGATTGGATTGGATGTCTGCGCTAATCAAATACAAACAGTTGATTGATGGGCCCTCAGATTCAATTTCCGTTTCTTGCTTTGAAGAGGGTTGTGAATCGAAAGTGTGCCAAAACTTTTTCGCAGTCAATCCGTCACTGTAATCAGGGACTGTCAATAAATTAAAAGCAGCAGCGATAACAACTATATGTCTCGCTTGCAATATTCAAGTATATGTCTCGAATGCAATATTCAAGTATATGGCTCGCTGATCAAGTCCATGAGTTTGTCTAAAGTGGACAAATACTCACTCACTCACTCACTCACTCACTCACTCACTCACTCACTCACTCACTCACTCGCTTCGCTCGTTCGTTCGCTCGTTCGTTCGCTCGTTCGTTCGCTCTTTTGAGCAACCAAGATGCAACATATGCCCATAGACGATAATAGAGATGTGATACTGTAGCGCGGAATACAATCGGATCATTGTGGAAATTCAGGGGACACTTCATGGCACTCATCAAATGAGGTTATCCATTCAATTAAGATTTGGCAAAATCAACTAATGATTCATTCTTATCGCTCGTTTGGTAACTCGTAGTGAAGATTTCTAAAAACTGTTTGTTTAAGGCACTCGTATAATATTCATGAATTGTGACAATTGATGTCGATTGTATGCATTTTATACGAACGAACGAACGAGTTCATGAGTGAGTGATTTGTTTGATTCAAAAGATTTCACTCACACACTCACTCATCAAATTAATAATTGTGTAAGCTCCACATTTAAATATTGAAACCTATTAGTTGTATTTTTGGCTCCCAATGGGGTTTTGCAGCAGTTTATACCTCAAGTAGAGTTTGCAACCTGTGCGTGAACATGTGCAGTCAGTTCTATGGTGAGTAGTGAAAATACTTGGCTAGTCGCTCACTCATGTGCTCACGCACTCACTCAAATCTTTTGGTGGCAGGATATTTGTGTTGCCGGGCACGAGTACTCCTCTCTAATGCTTTCGATCAGTTCATGACTTTTCAAGAGTGTTCCAATACTCAACTAGCAACCTGACCACATAAAGTGTTTCTTTGTATCGTAACTTTGCGAGTCCATCCTTTAGTCCAAAACCATATGATTTATGATGTTTGAGGGATATTGGGTGGTGCCACACGAATAACGAAAAGAAAATTCTCTTTTGATCATTTGAGCACTCTCTCTGGTAACCTGTTTCACAAAAGAGTACACCTTTTGAAAAAGTCTGTGAAAGCGATTGTTGAAACCACTGTATCACATTCTGCGATGCTACATTTTCAGCTACCCCAAACAGCATCTATAGTCTATTGCAGCTTAAGCACACACTAACCGTTAATAAACACATTTCTCAAAAAATTCAACAAGATGTTTAATTGAAAGATTCATGTTGGTATTCATTTCATATTGGTTGCAAATTTGTGGTCTCAGATTTACTCTTTTTTTGGAGCCATAGTAAATATCAGACCATAGATTTCAAGACCAAAAAAGTTGACAAATTTCACCATAATAACGTTGTGAGAACAAGCAAGAAATAAAATTACTGATGAGTGGCTTATACGTAACGAAGCTAGCGACCGAAGTGAGTTGAGTGAGTTGAGTGAGTTGAGTGAGTTGAGTGAGTTGAGTGAGTTGAGTGAGTTGAGTGAGTTGAGTGAGTTGAGTGAGTTGAGAGAATGAGCAAACCGAGTTAAACTAGTTGAACTCATTCAAAATTCGCTAATCACTCATCAGTCTTTTCATGATTCAATGTTGCAAAAGGACCAAGTATTTTATCAAACACTTGGATACAATATATATGTCAATTTATCTGCGAAATACAAAAAAAATGTATGTAATGAGTACTTTAATATGAGGGATACAAGGCACTCTAGTCAAAACTACTCGTTCAATCTTTGGGGTACAACGGCGTGATTATCATAAACAATACAACTCACGCAAATAATGTGAACAAACCTCTAAAGACCCGTACCGCAATAATGGATCAAACATACTGCTTCGCAGCACTATTCGCACTCTCATTCCAACGCACGGACTCACTCACTCTCTGACACAAATCTGTACACATAATCATCTTTTGAATGACAACAATTGTCAACTATAAATGATCAGAATCATCAGTATATTCGTTTAATCTTTCACTCACGAAGTTCATCACTAGATTCGCTAGACTGTGGTCCACAAACCACCTAAAGCCTGAATCTTGAACAAATTGACAATACTCATGACGAAGTAAAAACTCTAATGGTGGTATCTCTTTCATACTACAAATGTCCTCTATCGGATATAAAGGCTTCTCAAGCTGCAACTTTATATCTTGCGGGAATCGAACCACATCTTCTCCATACGTATGCTCACTCTTTTTCACAAAGTGACAGGTTTTATATTGATCAAAGAAGCAGATTTCATACTTCTTGTGCCTCACCTTTTGCCTAATTACGGGATTATATGCTTGTAAGAAATTTTCATAAGGAATAGGCATCAAGAAGCGTTGAATGTCATAATTTAACAAAAGCTCATCACTTTTTCTTATTATATCTGATAAAATTTGTTTAAGTGAATCATTATATCTACTCAGTGAACGAATTTCACTTAAAGGATAGGAAACAACCAAACTATCGAAATCGTGTAAACTATGAAACTTGAACAAATCATCGTCAATCAACTCTTCAAAACTGAAAGCCAGCTTCATTGAAATATCTTTAAGGTTCAAGTTCTTTAAGTTTGCAGGTAACTGCAACTCTTCCAAAGATCTTACTTTATTCCCCGTCAAATCTAAGGTAACAAGATTATATGCATGTAACGCCCACAAACGTTCAATTTGGTTACCTTTCAAGATTAAAGTTTCAATATTCGATGGTACAACAAATTCTTTAATATAGTTCCGACTCAAATCTAAATACTTTAATCTTGGTAAATTCTCATTGAAAGTATGCAATCTACAATCATTCATAATAAGAGTAACCAAAGATTTTGGAAATGCTTCAATGCCATAATACCCAGTAGCATGTAGATACGTTAATTTGTCAACGAACGAGCGAGCGAAGCGAGTGAGTGAGTGAGTGAGTGAGTGAGTGAGTGCGTTCGTTCGTTCGTTCGTTCGTTCGT
>JAKUAJ010000232.1:0-20985 GCA_030562865.1 Kodamaea lidongshanica (nom. inval.)
GGTTGAAATCTCAGGCGGTGGCCTGAGATGACAACTGGAAATTTCGGTGACTACATAGGGGCCCGGGGGGTACCCTATGGACACGCCTGTGGCGTAAGTCACCTAATCGCTAGGCATGACTGCAACGGCAGTCATAGCTAGCGTCGGAATATATGGTAATATACCCTAATATTAGCCATTAACCGTATACCGCTAACAAATCTGACCCATGAATCATGTCGGTTTGGATATTTATGTGTGATTCTGTATCGAATGAGTCAGGTACAAGCATAAATGAGTAACTAATTGATTCCATGTCAAGAGAGAGATTGCCAGAAGACGTGAAATGTAAGATAATTTGATAATTATTCTGATGATTTTTACAAGTATGCTTTGATATTGGCATTGCTTCTGCTTGAATAGTGATTAATTCCATAAACGTCATCTAAACCGCACAATAGGAATACTAGTTGAAAGTATTCGGAGCGCCAATGACAGTGTACATATGTGGCTTGAACCAACGGCAAACTGCACCAACTTTGTCTAATACTCGCACTCGAAATTTCACCCATTACATATATCACCTCAATCAGCATCTTTGGTATGAAAATCTATCATGCCCCATTGTCCTGCCACGTCAAACATTCCCATTGGCAATACACATGGTAATTTAACCAAAGTGGTGACCACTTGACCCAATAAAACACTCCGATCCAAACCTTTGCACCTTTTTGACGAAAATTGATCACCTCACTCACTCACTCAAAAGTTCGCACTTACTCACTCACGCACGCACTCGCTCACTCACTCACGCACTCACTCACTCACTCACTCACTTACTCAGTGTGTGTTCGCACTCACTCACTCACTCACTCACTCACTCGCTACGCTCGTTCGGTCGCTCGTTCGGTCGTTCGTTCTACAAATACTCATTATCAATATTCATCACCTATTCCAAGCCAATCTCAGCAAGATATCTTTCACAGTCAAGAGCAGCCATACAACCAGTACCAGCTGAGGTGATTGCTTGTCTATAAATCTTATCTTGAACATCACCAGCAGCAAACACACCTGGGATGGAAGTTTCAGAAGAGTCTGGTTTTGTAACAATGTAGCCAGTGTCATCAGTTTGGACAAACTTGTCGAAAATTTGAGTTGCTGGGACGTGGCCAATAGCGTAGAATAACCCGTTAACAGGCAAGTCTTTAGTTTCGTTAGTTTTGTTGTTGAAGATGGTTAAAGCTTGTAATAATTTGCCGTTACCCTTTGCTTCTTTAGCTTCAGTATTCCATAAGATTTCCAATTTTTCATTTTCTTTAACTCTCTTTTGCATGATTGTGGAAGCTCTTAAAGCGTCTCTTCTAACGAGCAAGTATACTTTTGAAGCATATTTTGTTAAGAACAAGGCTTCTTCACATGCAGAGTCTCCACCTCCCACAACGGCCAATGGGTTGTTTCTGAAGATAGGTACGGCACCGTCACATACTGCACATGCGGATATACCTTGTTGCCAGTAAGTTTCTTCACCAGGTAAGTTCATTCTTTTGGCAGAGGCCCCGGTGGCAATAATCACGGCATCAGTGGTGATTGGTTCGGAATCTTCATTCCATTCAGTCCATAACTTGAATGGTTTAGAAGATAAATCCACCTTGGAGATGGTTTCAGTGATGATATCAGTACCGAAACGAACACTTTGCTCACGCATTTGTTCCATCAATGTAGTACCATTAATACCCATTGGGAACCCAGGGAAATTCTCAACATCAGTAGTGGTGGTCAATTGTCCTCCAGCTGCAAACCCATTGGCCAACATCCCTTCATAAAGTGTAGGCTTCACCTCGGCACGAGCCAAATAGATGGCGGCAGTGTGTGCAGCAGGACCGGATCCAATGATTGTAACTTGGTGATGAACCATTCTTCTAATAAATATTTGTCGTGAAAACATCGCGAGATTCGAGACGTTTTATACTTTTATGCTTATAAACCGACAAAGCCTAGATTTTTTTTCAAATGAGGTATGTGCTGATCAGAATGGGTAATATTTATTGGATTGGATCAAGGTGTATAGAGATGTAGATGTTTATAGATGGGTATGGTGAATATATATATGAAGGCAAAGACGTGGAGGTGTTTGCAAAGATGTATAGATGATTATAAAATCATATGCATTTATGGAAGTATTGGAGCATATGCGATATATGGAGATGCAATATATGGAAGAGATTGAACATATGGAACACATTGAACATATGGAACACATTGAACATATTCAACATATTTAATATATTCAACATGTATAACATGTACAACATAAACATCATATACAACGTATACAATATTTTCAACTACACCATACACCATACACCATACACCATACACTATAAACTATGCAATATAACCCTTGACGAATTATGTCAAATTCAACATTAAATCTCCTCATATCTCATAGTCCTCTTAAATATTCCCACCAAACAAAAGCAAACAATACCTCAACTACACCGTATGTCTAGACAATCGTTGATAACTAATCGGTTGATTACGTCACACCAAAAGAAAGTTTTTCAGCCACTTTTCCGATGCGGATCGCGGAGATTTGTCAGGGCGAACGAGCGAACGAACGAGCGAACGAGCGAAGCGAGTGAGTGAGTGCGTGATTATTGAGCTCGTGAGTACATGTACGAGAGTGCGTGAATGAGTGAATGAGTGAATGTACGAGAAAATGAGCTCGTGAGTTTGTTAACTCGTTAGTTCGTTCGTTCGTTCGGTCGTTCGTGAATGTGTGAATGTATGAAGCGAAGCGAGTGAATGAGATTGGGAGTGTTAACCTTGAGAAAAAATGAAAGAAGGGACCTTTGCATAGGGTAAGAAAAAGTAAAGGGTGAACCTATAGATAACCTGTAAAGACCCGTACCGCAATAATGTCGATCGTAAAGGTTCCTCCCTCACTCACTCGCTTCGCTCGTAAAGGTTGCTTCAATCCTAATTCAGCCTCAAACGAACGAGCGAAGCGAGTGCGTGAGAGAGTGCGTGAGTGAGAGAGCAATGTGTGAGCAATGTGATCAATGTTCCATTATTGCGGTACGGGTATTTAGAGGTTAGTTCCACTCACTAACTGACTCACTAACTCACTCACTCACTCACTCACTCATTCACTCACTCACTCACTCACTCACTCACTCACTCACTCGCTTCGCTTGTTCGTTCATTCATTTCGCTCGTTCGTTCGTTCGTTCGTTCATTCACTTGAATCAAACAATCAATATGCTACAATCATTCATCTTGACTGAGATTTTTTGTCACTACATGCGTTTGTTATTTGGATTAATTCGATAGTATAAGCTATGATTTATATCTTACCATTTCTATGTTTGGTACCACACAACGATTCACACCAAAAATCCCCAGTTGAATTATCAGTAATAGCTCGGTTACTATTTTGCCAAAATTTCGCAGCACGTTCTGATGACTGAGTGTGCTCGACAAAGCAACCACGCCTCGTTTAAGCGTTTTGGTATATGAGGAAAATGTCCAAGTATTTGAGAATTCGTAATCATAGTGTATTTGCAGCCATAGTAACATCTCTGCTTGTGTGTCTTATGTAGTTTTTCAATCATGAACTTTAGATGTGCATCACTCCAAAGAATACTTTTATACGATTTTGTTCATTTTATGAGAGGCGATATCAACAAGGAGTGTGTCACTCACTCACCAAATCGCTTTGCTCGTTTGTTGAAAGCATGGAATTCCACTATGGCAATCCTCACGAACGAACGAACGAACGAACGAACGAACGAACGAACGAGCTCACACTCACTCACACTCACTCACCATCATTTTTTCTCAAGGTAGTATCTTTGATCATACACTTGTATTCTTGAACACACAGTTAATGTGTATTCTTGAACATACAATGAGTACTCTTGAATAATGAGTACTCTTGAACATACAATGAGTATGTATACATTTACACACTTTTAACATTCTCTCATCTTCCTCTGGTGTATCCTACAAAGCAAAAGTCACATCTCATATGATTTGGACCAACACCAACGCTGAGCATGACGTTTATTTGACTATGAAAAGCTATCCATTTTTATAGCCAACCATGACAAAAAGGATAGTGATGTAAATAAGGAGCTTAATGGGAGTTTAATGGGTATGTGATTTTTAGTTTCAACTGTTTATGATGGTGACGGTTTAAATGATAATATCCTCAATTTGTTGGTTTAAATGTCACTTATTGGTATAGCTCAACTATGTTATGCCAATACCGGTCAGAAATGTATGCTCAGACATACGAGCACTTTTTATATACCTGAATCCCAAGCTTAAAGTTTTAGTATCTCTTTTCATGCTTGAGACGATTATCATACCCAATGGTATTTACATAGCGAATTCTTTGAATACGATTTTCGTGATCTTGTCAGCCTAGCCTCACTGACAAAGATCTATCTGAGATTACTAGCTAGTTACTAATGGATAGGCCGTATTCGATAAGTACCAACTCACTCGCTGTTTTTCTGGAATTGACTAACCTATTGATTAGTTTTTTTTGCAGCCAGTTGGTGGTTTACCAAACGAATCAGAGTATGTCACCACCAGAGTGAGTGAGTAAGCTTCTCAAACGAGCAAAGCGAGTTTGAAGAAAATGACAGTTAGAGTGATAGTTCGATAGTGACAGTTTGAGAGTGGTAGTCTAATAGTGAGAGTCTGAATTTGCGAGTCTGAGTTTGAGAGTGACAGTTTGCGAGTCTGAGTTTGCTCGTGCTCGTGCTCTTTTGCTCGCGTTCGTTTGCTCGTGTTCGTTTGCTCGTGTTCGTTTGCTCGTGTTCGTTCTAAATATACGCATACGTTGGGTACATATTTTAATATTTTGCATTCAATTGTACAGCTATTCACTACACAATATTCTTCTAACCAGTCACCTTCACTAATCAAAATGATTACTCGAGTATGCTTGAGTGAGCTTGCAATTTACAAGTACATCAAGCAAAGTTGAGATTATCCAAAAGAATAGAATGAACCAACGAGCATACTCATCAAGGAGAAAAGTACGTAGTTACGCACTCATTTGTTCACTCCTTCACTCATTAATTCGCGCACTCTTTCGTACATTTATTCATTCAATTACTCACTCACTCACGACCTCACTCACTCACTCACTCACTCACTCATTCACGCACTCGCTTCGCTTGTCCTAGAAATCAAAAGCTCATCAGCAAAAATACCTATGATTATATGGGATCGTCATTTTATTACAATGAAGGCAAATCATTCTATAACAAACCAAGCATTCAACTAATACAAATGTGAATCAACTTACAGTACAACACCTGCCTCTGTTCTGTATGAAAACTATTCTTATCCAATAACCAAATTTCAAGTGCTGTAAACGACGTTTTAATAATTCACCATTATTCAAACCTAACGTATTTTGATGATTGGGATAATGCTTGGGGATAATGCTTGGGGAACCCGAGCTCAACTAGTGTATGGGAAGAGTGTAGCTAAATGGTAGCAGATTTCGGCAAATATTGTACCGGAGTAAGTTCCATAGAGACATGCGAAGCAGTATAATTCATAGAATTTGTAAACTATACTCATAGGTTGCGGTATGAATCTTTAGAGGTTAGTTGCAGTATAACTTACGACTTTTACAAAACTTGACAAGAATTCAAAAATGGATATTCTGGACCATACATAATGATTTTAGGTTACAATAAGAGTTTCCATATGCTAATTAAAGCCAAGCTTCTCATTATTATTGCAAGCTTTAAAGTATATCATTATACGACAGAATTGATAGTTGTTCACTCTCCAGTCACTATTTGGCCTTAAAATGCACTGATCAAATTCGCCTAACGGACTCGTCGTGGCATGCATTTAGATTGCAAACTCGTAAATAGAACGAAGCGAGTGTGTAAGTGATGTGAGTGATGTGAGTGATATTTTTCTCGACTCTAACGTCAGTCACTCTACAATTGCCAACTCCTGTATATTGCAACCTGCGGGTATAGCTGGGAGAAAGTGAGGAAGGAGCGAGCGAACGAGTTCGTTCGTTCGTTCGTTCGTTCGTTCGTTCGTTCGTTCGTTCGTTCGTTCGTGAGTAAGTGAGTAAGTGAATACGTATCAAGCACTCATAGCACTGCTTCGCAGCACTATTCGACTCACTCACAGCACTTCTTCACAGCACTATTCGACTCATTCACAGCACTTCTTCGCAGCGCTATTCGAATGGCAAGCGCATACGCCCAACAAAAAGATTATCATGATTCGTTCTTACGAGTTATATTCCGATAAAGTTGATTAACCAAGCTTACTCTCTTGGCCGAATCTCAAATGTCTAAGGAACTAACCTCTAAAGACCCGTACCGCAATAATGCACCGGAAAATCAAATCTCGGGTCCAATGCACTCCGATCTTTGCAGAAATTGCCTGGAGATGTCCGAGTTGAATTTTTCAATTCATAGTTGCAAAGCCCGATAGATGACAGGAAGATGTTCGCTGCAAAATGGATTCCAAAACGATCATCGTGTTTGCTGTTATTTACGGGATAGCGTTCTTGCAAGCTACAAGTGGTTAGTTGTTGTGTATTAAATGCAAAGTATTCCAAAGCGGACTCTGGGGTGATTTTATTTCGGTTATGGTTGGTGAATGCCAAGATGATTTGTTGGTCCATGTGCATTGGATGAGATTTGGCATGATGTGTAATGTGGGCCATAAAAGCTTGAAGATAAAGGGAATCTTTGGACAACCAGAATACCACTATATCATGTAGAATAAAATTTTCATGTTCATCACCAAACCACGATATTGATAGCCTCAATCATGAGGTTACCTTGTTAATATGCTTTCGAATTTATAGTGGATTCATAGACTGCGAAACTCACCTTTATGAGAATCTGAGAAACATAGTCAATGCGGGTAATTACAATGTATATTTTATATTCCATTATAATGAACAAGATGAAAGAGAACCTTTGCTTGCGTGGTTGCGTGGTCAATAGTTGCGTGGTTGTTCCTTTACTGGAGTGCTCACTTGTTCGTATGCTCGGTTGGCTGGTGGTTCGTGTTCTCCGGTTCGCAGGTGGTTCATGTTCTCCGTTGCTCGGTTCGGTTGTATGCTCGCGTGCTCCCTTGATCGTGTGCTCGGTTTGCTGGTGTGTTCGTATGCTCTTTTGTTCGTATGCTAGCAAGCTCGCGTGCTCGCTTCGCTCCCTTTTTCGTATGCTCGCTTCGCTCGTGTGCTCGCTTCACTCCCTTGCTCGCATGCTCGCAAGGTTGCAAGCTCGCTTGCCAGCTTATGAAAACCCAAATATAAACTCCTTCAACTCCTTCACCTGTTGTAATTTTGGATTCAAAATCGCATTACTCAAAAACCATTGCAATCCTTTACGCCGTTGTTCCAACCAGGCATTTCTTCCTAGCCATCGCGTTACATTCATATTATCCTTTGGAGGCAAGTCAGGTATGCTAACCAGAGGATGACGTTTTCTCAATACAGAGTGTAGCTTTTCAAACTCTGTATATCGTTTGTAAATCAAGAGAGACCCGTAGTTCATATTGTTTATGCATATTCTGATGGTCCACACTACAAAGGGAACTCCATCGTGGCCCGAGATCTCATGGTGGTCCCCCACAACCACATTGGTTATATGTCCCAAGCTCTTTCCCGGCTTGGGGTCGGCCCCGTCAAGCTCAATGGGCATGGGGGCTATGGGGTTAAGTTTGGGTAGTGTCATGGTATTTTTAAGGATCTCTCGGTGGGTCACGGAGATATTATATTCGATACTCCCACGTGACTCTTAATCGATAGATGGATCCAATCAAGAACAAGTATACGTACTTTCAACAGCTTAAGCATCAGTTCCAAGCACGACGGGACATTCCTTTCCGTCGCAAGTTCTTTGTGGGATATGATTTACATGGCAATACCTACTGGGAGTTTACTATTGATGGAAATATGCAAAGGTTGAGACGTAAGATGGACCCATATAAGCCGTTACTATTCAAAGCTGATTACTTTAGTACTGTTCCTCCTCAATGGTTACAATGGTTAAGAAGAACCAGATACGATGCCCCCACGTTAGAGGAACTTATCAATGATCAGGTTAGACAAGCAAAGGTTAAAGCTTTGGCTCAACAGGCTGATCAGCTTTGGGTGGCTGAGAAATTACGAATGGAACAAGAGCAGAATTTGAAATTGGCTACGGAGTTGGATAGAGCGAAAAAGGAGAGTGAAGATTTCCAAAAGAATGATCCTTGGGAGAAGAGTAAGCTGGATGGGGCTTTTGATTCTGCGGAGGTGCGCTCCAGGCGATGAACAGGCGATGAACAGGCGTTGAGTGTAGATTAACTGAGACGAGTAAAGTTGATTTTTGGATACAACTTTATTAGTGAATGCACTTTCAGGTTTGATTGTGAGTTCTTTTGGTACATTTTGATACCCAAACCTACAAAACATCTTTACGGGCAGTCTCAGAAATTCTCCTCACAAAGCCATGCAAACCAAACTCATAAGCAAACCTTGTATATTTCAAATCATCTGCAGTGGCTGTAAATAGGATAGGTGATAAGTAAAAGACATTAACAAATTAAATGTAAACCGATAATATCCAAGACTCTTGTGTGTCACCTTGAATATTCTTTGACATGAATCTGAGGTTGTTATGGCTCGTAAATTTGGAATATACTGTATGGTGTCCAATAGATTCAATACATTTATTATTCATGAGCTAGTCAGATCTCATATGTGGTTCTATATATAAATAGTTGAACTTGCTTTACTCAGTCGACTTGCTTTGTTCGGTCCATTCGCATTTCTCGTTTGAATCGGCACTCACTCAGTCACTCACTCTCGCTCGTTTTCGCAACTCACTTTCCTAGACTATTCAATATGAGAATATATGAGTACACGATAGTGGAGATATTAGAATATATGAGCACATGATAGTAAATGTATGAGAATAGTGCAGCTAAACTTTCATGACACCTTACATATTGTTGCTATGTCATCTCTATCATACACAATATAAACGACTCTTATTCTGTATATTGGTCCCTTTGATAACGGTTTGTCTCTACAAACTGGATTATCGAATACCAAAATCTTGGAATGATGGTCAGATTAAAGTTTGGTACTCACTAACGCAGTTCATCAGTCTTTAGTCTCACAGTCTCACAGTCTCTCAGTCTCACAGTCTCACAGTCTCACAGTCTCACAGTCTCTCAATTTGCTCCTTTTGGCTACTCACTCACTTTGCTCATTTTCGCAACTCAAACTCCTTTTTGCTACTCACTCACTCGCTCGTGTTAGTTTATAATAGAAATTACCATACTAAAGATTAAAGCTGGTGCGAGATGGTGTGAGAAACTGGTGTGAGGAATCTTTAATAACAAAGATGGTAATTTCTGCTCTGATTATGAAGATTTAGTTACATTAGACATTTCTCCAATATCTACAATCAGGTTATCAGATTTCTATCGATTTTAAAGTATGAGCCAGGAATGGATATCTCAGTACCAAGTTATTAGTTTTGAGTACGATTGATAGTAATCGATTGGCTGTTCATTATTGATAGTTTTCCTTTGATTTTTCCATTGGTGGTGTTCGATTATGGTGCTCGATTATTGTGCTCGATTATTGTGTTCGATTATGGTGTTCGATTTATAATAATGATGATATTTGATTTGGTATTGCCTGATTTATCATCACTTTCTAATTTTATACTCGTACAAGATTACAAGTGTATACTTTAAAGGATACAGTCTAGATTAAGTCATACCACTCCAGTGCTAATTCAAAAATTATTCATATGCTCTTGGTTTTGATTACCTAAAATCATTTTGTATGGTTGCAACGATAATTTCCATAGTGTGCAACATAAAGACCCGTACCGCAATAATTAAGATCTTGGTTTAGGATAAACCAGCGTAGACAACCTCCTGAGTTTAGCGTGGACTGGATTATAGCATTAGTTAACATCAATGTAGTTGGAAATGCCCAACTATCCAAGGAGCGAAGTGAGTGAGTGAGTGAGAGCAAGTGCGAACATTTGAGTGAGCTAGTGCGATTGAGTGAGCGAGCGAGTGTGCTAGTTTGAGTACGCTTGAGTAAGCTAAAATGAACTCGAGTAAGCTTCAATGAGCCCGCAATTTCCAAGTACATCAAACAAAGTCAAGATTATCCAAAAGAATAGAATGAATCAACGTGCATAGTCATCAAGAAGAAAAGTACGTAGTTACGCACTCACGAACGAACGAACGAACGAACGAACGAACGAACGAACGAACGAACGAACGAACGAACGAACGAACGAACGAACGAACTCATTCATTTATTCACTCATTCATTCACTCACGAACTCATTCACTCACTTAATCATTCACTTACTCACACTCATTCACTTACTCACTTACTCGTTCACTTGCTCACTTACTCATTCATTTACTCACTCGCTCACTCGCTCACTCGCTTCGCTCGTTCGATCGTTCATTTCGAGCCAGCCTCTATTTCATTCACGTCTCTCCTTGTCAGCATCTTCTTCTGTTCTTCATCATCCCCCTCCACTTCTCTTTTGGTTGATAATATTGTTTGGCTGCAAATTGGCTGCGAAAAGCTGCAAGTTCTACACTTTCAGTAACAAGAACGGTTAGCGGTATACGGTGAATGGTTGATATTAAGTCATATCCCCATACTTTCCTACGCTAGCTATAACTGCCGGAGCAGTCATGCCTAGCAATTAGGTGATTTACGCCACAGGCGTGTCCATATGCCACCTCCTGGGCCCCTATGCGGTGACCGAAAAGTCCAGTTGTCATCTCAGGCCCCTACCTGAGAGTTCAACCTGCAATTTCTCACGAAATTACTCAGTGCTATATTCACAGACACTAACCCCTCTATTTGCTGGTTGGTTATTTAAATTGCCCCTGTAAAAGGTAGTTCATATGGCTCTTATCCTTTGAGTATACATAGGCAGCTAACTCCGGTATTTGGAAGTATAAGTTGTTTTTTGTCTTGATAAGAACTCCTAATCGATATTACCTTCCGGGATTCAGAGGCAGCCCGAAAGAGTGGTGTCTTGCCATGTAGTGGTTGAGTATTCTACTCCCACGGATAATTTCCATAGTAATACCTGAGATACCCCTCTCCCCTATACACTAGATGCCTAGTTTCAGGAATACTATCTCCAACCTACAGCAAGTTTGACCTTGCCCCCAGATAAACCAGGAAAAGCCCAAGTACTAGTATACCGGTATTTACAACTAACAAGAATCGTTCATTTTCAGTATCAAGAATCGTTTGTTACATTCAGTATCAAGCACTTTTCATTACATTCAGCATCAAGAACCGTTCCTTACACTCTCAGTATAAAATACTCATAGTATTGCTTCGCAGCATTATTCGACAAGAAAAGTGAGTTGTAGAAGAAGCAGTATTGTGGATATCCCAATCACTGTTATTAGGATGCTTTGAAAGATCCTAAAAGTTATATTTACCACACTGAATATTCCAAGATTTATATTTATAAGATGTAATTGATTTCTGAACAAATGATTTAATTTGAATAGGTGGTTTGTTGCAAAATAGTTCAGTATATGTTATGATTGGCAGAGCGAAGTATGCTCAACCTAACAGTATATACATCTGTAATACTTTTGTAATACTTGGTAATGCTTGTTGATGTACATTAAAGAATGAACATGTATTACATCAACCATGAAAACAAGGCATATAAATAGTGAACAATACAAGTATCGAAATCATAGAAATCACTATGCTACTCACTCACTCACGAACTCTGCTCGCTCGTTCAATCCAAAGAATCGCGACTCACTCACTTTGCTCGCCCATTCACACCCTTTTCAAATTATATGAAACCATCATACCAAAAAGCTTACAATCATCTAACCATTTGTCTTGGTTTCATTTAATAGAGGCAAATAGGTTAGTCTTAACAAAGTTTAGTGATAAGAGGTGAATTCAAAACACAAAATCAGGGTAACTCATCTCATCAGATGTCAGATGTCACTACGGAATACTTCTAAATATGAGCAGATGATTGATACTCAATAAATAATGTCTGTATTGGCTTGTCCCGCTTTGCTAATCTCACTTCGCTACTCTCTCTTCGCTACTCTCGCTTCACTATTTTCGCTCTGCTAATCTCGCTTTGCTATCCTCGCTCCGCTCGAATAGCTTCGCTCGAATAGCTTCGCTCAAAAATGCTGGACTCCATCTCCCTAAGCATCCAAGAAACAAACAAACTTCGTGCAACTCTCGGCCTCAAGCCCATCCCCCTCCCCAGCACCCCAAACCATACTCCCCTCCCTACAAATCAACCCTCCCAAAGACCCAATGAACCCATAATACCAAAACCACCCAAGAGAAAACTCCCCGGTAAGACGCTCTTGGACTACGATACCCTTGACACCGACGACTGGCTCAGCAATTTAGGAAACCCTGCAAAGAAAAGAAAGGCTGAACCACAAGAAACCAACCAACCACTTTCCGATGAAGAGACTGATGTCCAAGTAGATACAATCATAGCACATTCATCCAAGCAGCTTCAGGAGATATCGGACGGAGAAGTGCTAACGCTCAAAGATACCGGGTTGGAGGGCCAAGACGAGCTCTTTAACGATAGACTCACCAAAGCACTGAAGTTAAAAAATGAGCTCCGAGACCGGGCCATTGTAGAAGGCATCAAATTCAATGGACGCAACTACCGTCCCGAAAACGACGATGACGACGATGACGACAATAACAACAACCAAAGCGTCATGACCGGCACAGACATTGTCTTGGAGAAGAAAACTTCAGACACGGCCCAGACACCAAAACCAGTGGCTACGGCAGCTTCCCTCTTTGATGAGTTTGTTGAAGCCAAAGATTACGAAAAGCCCAAGAAGATGAAAAAAATCAAGAAGAAGGATACAAAGAAGATGAAAAAAATACTCAACGAACTCTCTGTGGATACCGTTCCCGAGGACCTCCAGGAGGTTTTAGCTCTAAATCGAACGAAAATACAACAGGCAAGACGCAACTTGTCACCAGAAGAGCTTGCTCGTGAGATTGCAATGCACAGGAGGTTGGACCAAGAGGATGAGTTATTGGGGGACTCGGCAATGGTTTATGACGAAAAGAATGAGTTTCTTGGGAATATCCAGCAGAATTTGCTTAGCGAGGATCTGGCAGAGAAGGTTGATTTTTCAAGTGCAAATACCAAGGGGGGTGATTCTGTGGGTGATTCTGTGGGTGATAGTGCTGACTCTGTGGGTGATTCTGTGGGTGAACCTGTGGCTGATTCCGTGGGTGAACCTGTGGCTGATTCCGTGGGTGATATTGCTGATCCTACATACAAACCCTCTATATCAACCACCAAACCTCGCTTCAACACCTTATCTGGAACCCTTGAATTCCTTCAATCCAAAAACATCCTAGCAAAGAAATCCCAACAGCAAATGCTACAAGAACGTGCGAGACAAGAAGCTAGTCGCTCGGCAGAGCTCTCTAAATTGCAAATTGAAATCGAGCAGCGTCTTCTTGAGCAGGAGCTTGCCCAAGATAAACGTTACATGGCATTGCCCAAGGCCGAAAAGCAAAAGGCTTTTGATGACAAGCTTGAAGTTCGTCTTGCAAAGAAAAAGATTGTCACTACGCAGCTCAAACAGTATAATCCGGAGGTTCGCTTGGAGTACCGAGACGATGAAGGGCAGGAGCTTGGAACAAAGGCTGCATTCAAGCACTTGTCACACCAGTTTCATGGTGTTGGGCCTGGTAACAAAAAAATTGACAAGATGTTGAAGAGGAGAAAAGAGGGTGCTATATCCAGGGATGTTCGGATTGTTGAGTGAGTGAGTGAGTGATTCGAATAGTGCTGTGAAGCAGTGCTATGAGTGCTTGATACTTATTCACTTACTCACTCACTAAACGAGCGAACGAACGAACGAACGATCGAACGAACGAACGAACGAACAAACTCCTCACTCGTAAACCCACTCACTCACTCTCTCACTCCCTTCGCTTGTTCCTCACTTTCTCCCAGCTATACCCGCAGGTTGCAATATACAGGAGTTAGGAATTGTATAAAGAGTGAGTGACGTTGGAGTCGAGAAAATATCAATCAGATCACTCACATCATTTACATCACTTACACACTCGCTTCGTGTCACTTTGACGGCTAAAGTTAATGTTTAAAGCACCAACTGCTATCTTTGAACAATAAGACCCGTACCGCAATAACCAAAGATGATTGAAATTATATGTCCTGTTGCCAAAAATTAACAAGGTTTAATCATTGGAATCTTCAGTTGACAGTTGGAGTCACGTTGAACGTAAGTTGGTGACAAACTATACGAGAGATGATATCTAGTCCAAGGGTTTTAGTTTGTGGTGGGGAGACGAACGAGCGAAGCAAGACGAACGAGCAAAGCGAGTTAGTGAGATAGTGGGTGAATGAATGCACGAAATATTGCGTGAGTGTGTGAGTGAGTGAATGACTGTACCAAAGTGTACGTAAATGCATGTACGAGTGCGTGAAGTGTGTAACTAATTTTTCCTTGATGACTATGCTCGTTGGTTCATTCTATTCATTTGGTTAGTCTTCACTTTGTTTGATGTACTTGATACTTGCAAGCTCACTCAAGCTTACTCGATTTATCGATGGCCAGCGTTCCATCGTGTCTGATATTGGTTAAACTTACCCTAGCGATACATCTATAAAAGACTCGCACATGTCTCACATTATCACGTGTGTAAACCATTTTATATGCAGGACGGATGAAACCAATAGATATCGTGAATATGAAAAGAGTCAATCAACTGAAAATATATTTTGGTAGTTTGCTTTCAATGCCCAAAGACAAATTCATTGGTATCATTCAAAAGCCAGACAAAATATGTGTATTAAACGTCTGGTTCATTGAGCAATTTTGTTTAGTTGTAAAGAAGAAACTTAGTTACTGTGCAGGATTTAGGGTGATGATTTACGATTATACTGGCCATTCAAGTCTCGACATGGTTAAAATTTAAAGATCATACTGGACATTATATAATTTTTGATTTTATAAGTTGTTATATCACTCGTGTACGAGTATTGGCAAATACAAGTTGGCATCAGCTGTTGGAGTATTGACAGAGGAGTGTTACCAAATTGATACAACCAATCTAACACCCAGCCTCAATCGCAAGCCTATCTAGAACTGATTTTTTTTGGTTAAGCTGACATGTTATTGAGTCCAATAGAGAAATTATCTGACAAACTTGTTTGGTAATGGAAGTGTCTGGTGATGTTTGGGATGATATTAACGATTTGCAGTTTAGAGTATTTGAAGGGAATCGGAAAGCAAATTTCAAATATGAGTATTACAATACGAGTAGTATATATACGAGTACAACAATACGAGTACTAAAATACGAATAGATTTACGAAAACTATAATTACGAATGGCATGATTATTGCGTTGTACGTATTTTAACAACAGAATAGATTTGCAACTATTAACCAGACAATTGAACTAACCTGTAATGACCCGTACACTATTGCAGCTTTATTCGTAGTCATGACAAGTATATACTTCGCAGCACTATTTGTATGTCGCAGTATTGCTTCGCTGTACTATTCGTATATCGCAGCAATATTCGTAGTCATGAAAAGTATATTACTTATAGTATTGCTTCGCAGCACTTTTTATATAAGATTGGTTTTTGTAGTGTGAGAAGGGTCGATTGTGTTGTGTCATACGGCATTCGCTACTCACGAACTCGCTACTCACGAACTCACGAACTCGCTTCGCTCGTTCGTATTTTTTCAGGACTAGCATGTATGAGCTCTAGAAATACGACTGTAACCTCACAACATGTCTATATGAATTCTATAATATATCATGATACTACAAGAACGTTATCATGTCACATATGATAGTTGAATAGCTCCAAACCTATAGTTTATCTGAGATGGTAAGTCTTACTCTAGGGTGCAAGTGACTAAGAGTAGGAGGTTATTCTGTTACGAATGGTGGGAACAAATTGATAGTTGGGAGATGACAACCATAGGATTGTCATCTTCCGGGCGGTCTTTACGAGCGAAGCGAGAACATGGTTGGAATGAGCTGCTGCGAAGCGAGATACATAGTTGAATATACTGCTGCGAAGTTGCGAGCTAAGACTCGCACGAACGAGCGAACGAACGAATTAACGCACTCATTCACACATTCACTTCACTTTGTTCGTTTTCATTCACTTTGTTCGTTTTCACTCACTTCGTGAGTGAGTACGTGAGCACGTTGTGAGTTAAAGAGTATACAACTTTCATAATTTACAACTTTCATTTTCACATTCAATTTCAGAAACCGAAAATCTCTCCATAAGATCATGATTTAGTTCATGTCTCACCTCAAGCATTATGCCACAACCATTACTTCAAGTGTATGTATATAGAAAAACAAACCATAAAAGTGATTGTTGGACTATCATCGTCATGTTCGTCCATTTTTATATCGTTTTACATCCATAAACGTATAGAGTACCGCAAACCACACATCCATTGTCATATCACATTATCCATTATTTTCGTCTAGATTTGTTTACATTGCAGTTTGGGTCTTTAGAGGTGATTCCAATATAATCTCGCGAATGGGTTGTGCTTTATATGAAAATTAACTATTGAGTACACCCACGTCATTCGCTTGGTGCAATCCGCAACCTTTCATCAAAACTTCACATGATGTAATCAGGCCAAACCTTGTTGATTACACAAAAGAAATGTTCCAAAGTTCGTGAGTGAGTTCATGAGTTGGTGAATGCGTGAGTGAGTGTTGAAGTCTCTATCAAGTGACTATGGCTGCAAAAGCTCAAAACATTAATACCGAATCCCCCAAAGTATCACCAATCATATATCTGTTCTCTCTTGACAAACTAAATCACTATGAGTACGATAAAGTTGAACCTCTCAACTGATGTCACCCACGACCAATTCAACCATTCGACACATTCAACTCATACTATAGTCTTGAACACTAGTATCCTAAAAATAGATATCAAGACATCTGATGCTTAAAAGATTGATTTTGCACCCAAAAAAGAGGCTTGGTGAGACAAAGAAGTATGGGGTATTGATTATAGGTCAAGTTCATCTTGATTGGAATAAACCTTTAAAATGAAAGCCTAGAGTGACGATTCCATCTTCTCTATAACCACCATGGCATAAAGAGACTCTATAAAGCATAGCCGTAAACCTCGCAAAATACAAACAATAGACCCACAAAAGCTAAACTATCGAGGCTTTGATATAGAATGATCTGCATTGATCAGCGGATTTAGTCTAGGCCCGATTTTCCATCACTGATGATCATGATAACAAATTCGGGGTTGTAGTTAAATTTGTCCTTATTGTATTTCTCTATTTGTTGTGATGACATTCAAGCCCAATACATTCCAGATATTGGATTAACATTCTGTAGGCATTATGTGTATTAAAATACCAAAAGTGACATTAATCAGGCAACATGAACTTTGCCAATATAAACGATGTCAATATCGTAACACTACAAATATATAAATCTTGCTCACCTTATTCACCTAGCAATAATCCATACGCAATCTGGTATAAATTCACAGATGTGCGCATAAATTAAAACCCGAACTCGGGAAGCAAAAAGATAACCAAAAGCATGAGTCAAGTACTAGTACAAATCCTGGGTATGACATGTGGGGCATGTACAGCCTCCATCACTGAGGCGTTGGAAAAGACCAATGGGGTAACCAAGGTGAGTGTGTCTCTTATTACTGAGGAGGCCAAAGTCGAGATTACTCATTCCGTCTCCCCGAGCTTGATTGTGCAAGTGATCGAAGACTGTGGTTTTGATGCAAAGATAACCAAAGTAAGCTCGAGTATTGAGATTGAGACTCGAGTGGATATTGAAGGCATGACGTGTGGGGCATGTTCTGCTTCCATAACGGAAGCCTTGGAGAAGATTGAAGGAATCACCAGTGTTTCCATATCTTCTATAACAGACTCGGGAGTGATTAAACACTTACCATGTGTTTCAACTCAAATGATAATAGACACAATCTATGATAGTGGATTCGATGCAAAAATTAACTCCACCCTTAATACAACCTCCATAATTAGCATCCAAGGTATGACTTGTGGCGCATGTACAGCTTCAATCACCGAAGCATTACAAAACCTACCTTCTACAATTAGAGTCCTGGTATCCCTCATCACAGAAGAAGCCTCGGTCGTACATACCGGCGACTACAACACCATCCTCGAAACCATCCAAGATTGCGGGTTCGATGCAAAATTAATCAAATCAACCACGGACCAAGCTGACAACTCCATAGAAGAAATCAACTTGGGCCAAATCATCCATGACCCGGATCAAGACAAGTCCGAAGTCCAGTACAACACAGAAGCTCTCTTGAACAGTACCAACGGAGTGATCAGCTTCTCCTTCTCCAACGACGAAATCATCATCAAAATAAATACAAACATAATCGGTTTCCGCGACCTAATCGACTCCTTGAACGCAATCTCCCCACGCGTGTCCTTCCACATCATCAACACCTTGGACCAGGCGCTGCTGGCCCAGCTCAAACTCTTGCTGCGAGAAAAGGACGTGACCTATTGGAGAAACAACTTTATCAAAACGCTAGTTTTAGGGGCTCCCGTGGTACTTTTAACTGCCACAATGCATTATCCCTTCTGGCAACTGCATCAGTTGTTGATTGACGGCCTCTATCTCGTGTCGGTAATCCAATTGGTATTTGCCACCTACATCTACGTTGTTCTCGGAAAGGTGTTTATAAAGAAATTTTCCCAGTTTATGGGTAATAAAACCAAAAGTGCCACCATGGACGTGTTGGTGTGTATATCCACCTCGGTTTCATACATATTCTCGGTCATATCCATGGGGTTGAGTATTTGGAACTCGGCCAAACAACCCCCCAAAGTGCTTTTCGAGACCGTGGTAATGCTTGTTTCCTTTGTGTCGTTCGGGAAATGGCTTGAAAACAAAGCCAAGGGTGCCACGTCTACAGCTCTCTCCAAACTCGTATCCATGACCCCAACAAACTGTACCATCCTTAGTGACGTGTCCCAGTATAATATGGAAAAGAATCAGGAATACGCAACAAAAACCATCAGTATTGACTTGGTGCAGAAGAACGACATTGCTGTAGTTTTGCCGGGGGGCAAAGTGCCTGCGGATGGTGTGATTTTGTATGGAGAGTCCGAAATCGACGAAGCTTTCATAACAGGTGAATCATTACCAATATACAAAACTATTGGTGATTATGTAATAGGGGGATCAATCAACGGATTTAGTGTGCTTCATATTAGAATTACCAAATCGGCTAAAAAATCTCAATTGCAACAGATTATCAACTTGGTTAAGGAATCCCAAGTCAACAAAGCCCCCGTCCAAAGATTTGCCGACTACGTGGCTGCCCGTTTTGTTCCCGGAGTGGTTCTTTTGGCTGCGCTCACCTTCTCTGCCTGGTCCATTATTTGCTGGTTGGTGCATGAAGACAGCATGCCATCCATATTCCGTGTTGAATCCAACGGTAAATTCTTTGTTTGTCTTAAGTTGGCCATTTCCGTGGTTGTGGTTGCATGTCCTTGTGCTTTGGGGCTTGCAGCTCCAACTGCCGTGATGGTAGGTACGGGTGTGGGAGCCTCCAATGGGGTTTTAATCAAAGGAGGTGACATCTTGGAGGAAGCAAATTCCATTAACATTATTTTATTTGATAAAACAGGTACTTTGACAACCGGAGAAATGAAGCTTGTGAACACCGAGATCACCGGTGAGATGTCTGTGGATGACTTTTGGAACTTGGTAGGCTCGGTTGAAATGAGTTCCGAGCATCCAATCGGAAGAGCCATAACAAAAGCTGCAAAGAAAAACTTGGGTCTCCCTTTCGAAACTGACACCTTCCCAACAGCTGTCACCACCTTCAAGGTACTTCCGGGAATGGGAGTATCCGGGACAGTCACCTTGCCTAACCACAACTCATACAAAGTGACTGTGGGGAACGAAAGATTAATCTCTGAAAAATACCCCGACATCTTGGAATCCACCCTCTTGAACAAGTTACGTCAATCGGAAAACACATTGGCTCACGTCATCGTGGACGATGTGTATGTGGGATACCTCGAATTGACAGACTCCTTGAAAGAAAATGCCGTACAAGTCATCGACTACATCAGACATGTCCTGGGATACCAAGTGGGAATAGTTACCGGAGACACCAAGACGTCGGCCTTGAAGATTGGTAAGAAATTGGGAATACCCGAATATAACATCTTCAGTGAGGTGTCCCCCGTGGACAAAGACAAAATCATTGACGACTTGAGGGCTCGACTCGGTGGCCATGGCAACGTTGGTATCTGCTTTGTCGGGGACGGGATTAATGACGCCCCAGCTTTGGCCAACGCAGACATCGGAATGGCCATCAGCTCGGGAACAGACATAGCTATGGAAAGTGCGGACATTGTGCTTTTAAAGAGCTCCAATAAGGGCTTCTGCGACTTGCAGGGAGTGGTCAATGCCTTGGCCATCTCAAACTCCACCTTCAAACGTGTCAAGGTCAACTTCATCTGGGCCGGAGTGTACAACGTGATTATGTTGCCATTTGCCATGGGGTGCTTTTTGCCCTTCAACTTGATGTTGCCACCTGTGGCAGCAGCTGCATCCATGGCCATGAGTTCGGTAAGTGTGGTCTTTTCTTCATTAATGTTGAAGATGTGGACCCCACCGGATATTGGCCAGGGGCTCTCTGACTTGGAACGGGAGTTTAGTGTGTCGACTGCGTTTAACTTGCGTGAAGGCGATTTGGAGGAGTTTAATATTGTAAAGAGAAATCGGTCTGCTCGTGAGAGGGTGAATTCGTTTGCTGGGAAGTTTTACAAGCGGAGTAATGAGTATGAGATGGTGGGGAGGTAACAAACGAGCGTAACAAACGAGCGTAGCGAGTTTGTGAGTGAGTGCTATTTTTACATA
>JAKUAJ010000232.1:21085-34162 GCA_030562865.1 Kodamaea lidongshanica (nom. inval.)
TCCTAGCAAACGAGCGTAGCGAGTTTGTGAGAGTGCTATCTTTGCAAGAAACGATCCTAGCAAATTATCCTAGCAAACGAGCGTAGCGAGTTTGTGAGAGTGCTATCTTTGCAAGAAACGATCCTAGCAAATTATCCTAGCAAACGAGCGTAGCGAGTTTGTGAGAGTGCTATCTTTGCAAGAAACGATCCTAGCAAATAATCCTAGCAAACTCGCTACGCTCGTTTGCGAGTGAGTGCTATCATTGAAAATTTTTATATTGAAACTAATTTTGTAAATACATTCTGGATTAATACTTTGTACTTCTCGTTGATATCTTTCAACTTCTGTGTGAAACCAATGTAATTGCTTAGACCAGTATTCCTTACTACAAATCTCCAACAGTGCAATGATCAAAAAGTATTACATACAAAAGTTGACATCTTAATTATATTAGTGAATTGACTGAGGTATGGGTCTTTAGGTTTGAGCATTTTCTCTGTCACTTGGTGAGCTGTGTAGTTTAGGGGGGGAAGAACGAGCAGAGCGAGTGAGTGGCGAAATTTGATTTGAAAGAACGAGCGAAGTGAGTGAGTGACTGCGTGGGTGAGTGAGTGATTAGCTAATTCTTTTGATTTGAACATGTTTCTTTAGGTTAGTACTTTTATGATTTCATTTCTATATTCCATTTCTATAGATTCTTCTTCATGTTTCATTTGTAGCTTCTTATCATGTTTAATACTTGGAGAAGCAATATAAACTATTAGATGTGTTGGTTTGAATGAGTGTGAGTGTAAAATCAGATGAAACTCTTGGGTGTACGTTGTTTGATATCACTGGTTATCAAAAATATCGTAATGAAGAAGTTATTCAAATCAAATGAATTAGTATTGAAATCAACATCACAATCATTCAAATCATATAAATCAGCATCACAATCAATTAACATTCAAATGGTGAAAACTATCGCAGATTCGAACATTTACCAAACAAAATCACAATTTATAGAGGCTGGGGCAGATATGTGGCCAACACCTTAACTGGTACGAACCATCTACTCTAACTTATTGTATAGCTCATGATTGTCAATTAAAATACCAATCACCAGTTCAATACCCAAGAACTCTAAAGACTTGTCTAATAGTTTAATCTTTAAGGGGTCCAAGATCTTTTAATGCTTTAGCGATTTGGGAGATTAGTTATGCTGATGTTTGCTCTGGTTTTCTTTGTTAAATTGTACAATACATTATTAGAGTAATACACATGGAATCATACTAATAGTATACAATTATACTGTAATATTCATAGTACTGCTTCGCAACACTACTCCACTGCCAAAAAAAGTCACTTCTACAGCCAAAAAATGGTTGCAACATTGATTCGTACCAAGATTAATGGATGAGTTAATTTTGGAATATCCTCCAACCTAAAGCATGGTTTGGGTGTAAATGATACCAAGTAATTATTGAGCGTTGAGGGAAAGATGCTACTAAGCAAAGTTCTAGATTCACCTTGAACTGTGCTCCCAGGCCTGATCAACCCAATAAAGTCGGATGGAAAGACCCAAAATCATAATCATGAAAAGCACCTCTGATGGATGAAAGTCTCTTGGATCTGTAGATTTTTTCAATCTGTTATGATTGGCTTCCTGGAGGTTCGAATTATGCCCAAATAGAGAATTGGATCAAGGCAAGATTATAAGGCATTGTCTGTTATACCCTTTGAACTCTGACTTGGACCATGATTCGGTTCCTCCTACCCATTTTGTATTTATGGGAGAAAGCCATTATAACAACTACAATCACAAGGGTGAATACCTAATTAAATGATGAATAAGCTTATTGATTATTTATGAGCAAAGTGAGAATCGTGCGAACAAGCGAAGTGTGTGAGAATCGTGCGAACAAGCGAAGAGAAGGAGTGAGTAGCGAATTTATACGAACAAACGAACGAGTGTGTGAGTAGCGAATTTATGCGAACAAACGAACGAGTGTGTGAGTAGCGTACTCATCTGAATTCGAGGTTTATGATATCAATGCTAATCTTTATGAATATACATTGTATGAACATACATTCTGCGATTACAAACAAACCACCAATAACAGAGAAATACTCTATATACCGATACCCAGAATACACATATATCACCATAAAAACATCTTATTATGCCCATACCCATTTGACTGAACCTTTATGTTGGACGCACACTAAACTGTCCATATTTAGCATCACCAACTGTTATCTATCAATTTGATTTCTTTTATCATTACTGTCAAATGTCTATGTTGGCTGAGTATTTCTGTATTTGCCAGAATTTGGGTGTTGGACAAGCGAGATTCAACGTACAACTGATGGTACAAGTTTTATGGTTTTTTGGTAAAACTTCTATACAAATAATGCGGTACAGTTTTTCATGTCGCAATGGCCCTTCTGATACCAAATGTACACTTGTAAGCTGATAAGAGAAGTAACTGCACAGAAAGGTAACTAGAGGATAATTACCGTAAAAATAGGAATACCATAAAGGAGATATAGATCAACACAAGAGGCAAAATTTGATCACTGAAAAACCCCAATCACCAAATTTTGCATCAACCAGTGGTTATCATCTTTAACGAGTAGCGGAGCACAAGTTCACAAGCGAGGCTGGATTCAGGAAATATACGGTCTTCTTCAGGCTGTTTCAAATCAACTCCTTATAGCCATCCTCTCCCTTTTTTATTGTAATAGACAATCTCGTTAACTTCTACCAACCTGAAAGTGTGAAAAACCACTCCCAAATTCAGTCTCAAATCTGGCAATTTACTGTGCAGCAGTTGTCCGAGCGCACGAACGAACTCACGAACGAGCTAACACACGAGCGAACTCACTAACTCACTCACAAACTCACTCACTCACGCACTCACTCGGTCGTTCGTTTTTTTGGAAAACCATCATTATCATCTCAAAAGTGGTTGAGCCAAAGCAAGTTTTAGTGTAGATATTTATAAAGAGAATAATAAGCTCATATGAACGCTCCTAGTATAAAGAATTACAGATGGAATAATAATCTCGTTTGATCTTAATAATCTCGTTTGGTATTCATAATGATAATCTCGTTTGATATTAATAATCTGTTTGATATTAATCAAACTCGCTACGCTCGTTTGTACGCTCGTTTGTACGCTCGTTTGTGCGCTCGCTTGTGCGCTCGTTGAACGTCATTTTGTTCCATTTGCAGCCATTCGGTTTGTGTCACTTTGCTTGATCTTGAGTATCACCCAGCATACAAGAATCCCTCGTGTAAACTATTTGATATACCATACAAACACCCACTCACTCGCTTCGCTCGCTCGTTCGTTCAAGCCCAAACAATGCTATCAACACAACCATACAAACTAAACCAACCACAAAATGCTATCAACCACACAATAACTACACTATACACAACAATTAACCACACACTCCCAGCATTAACCAGCACCAACCAAACCAACCAAACCACCTGCCATGCTATACTCCACAGCTGTCATACCAAACCCCATAAATACAGTTGAAATCATCCAAGAGAACAACCAATGCAAATCACCTTCATATTCTTTACCCAACTCGCTCTTGGCTCTGTTGTACCATCACAAGTACAAGCCTTGGGAATTCGACACGGGGACTCTCGAACCATCTCCAACGACAATCCAACCAAGAATAAATCGTCACCTTTACCAGCAGAGTTTTCAGGTCCTCAGCAACCTTCTTTGCCAGAACCAGCGAGCGTTGGAGGTTTTTTTAAGAAAATCAGTACCAAAGTCTTTGGCTCTCCAAAGATCTCCTTGAACAATGGCAAGTTACCAATCAAGGTGCCATCAATGATGAACTCCACGATGCTGGCTATTTGGGAAGCTAACGTTTGGAACTCGAGTGTCTTAAGCAACTTTTCTGCTATGGAGGTGCCTCAGTTGGTTGGCAAGGTTCAAGATGTGTTTCGAGGGACTTCTTCCTCCACCCCAGTAGCTTTGGCTAGACGTTCTGCTGATTTACAATCAGATGATGATTTGCAACACTTGTCGTCATCTCCAATTGATTTACACACTACACTGGAATTACTATCATCTGCTACATCTATTGAAACCTCCTTAGCCTTGATTACAAATTTGTCAAATCTTACCAACGAAGATCTTACCAATGAAGATCTCGCCAACACTACATTATATGACTTCCCCCACTTTAAAGTCACTGGTGAAATTGAAAAAGGAGTGGTGGAAAACACAACCAAACTCCTCAAGTTGATACACAAAATACAGTACGCAAAGCACTCTGCCGGGCACAAGAAGCTGATTGCTTTGGAAAAGGCGGAGCGACTCGCGGTGCGTGTTTTGGAGCTTTTGAAGGAGAGTGAGTTGATTGATAGCGTGATCAAAAATGCCCTTACGGATGATGAGGTCCGCCCATTGATTGTGGAGTTGGTGGTTGACTTGATTGAGACCGATGCCATTCCTTATCTCGAGATCTTTAGGGCTCTTGCCAACTCGGGCTTGGCTGCTGATGTTGTCGAGCATGCTCTCACCGACGAAGACACCCGAGAAGGTTTGGTGGAGTTTGTTTTGGAAGTTGTACCCGAGTTGGCTTCGCTCGGTATTCTTCGCTTGGAAGATCTTGTGAAGCGTATCATTATCAAGATGCCCGACCTGGGTTTGACTATCAACCAGATTCTTGGAATCGAACCTGAGACCGTCACACTTACAAAGACCGTGGTGACCGTAGAGACAAGTGTACCAAAGACAAGAACGGTGAGATTACCTCCGATTACAAAGACGGTGAAATTACAGCCAATGACTGAAACGGTCACTGAACCTCCACAAACAGTCACTGAACCTGCTAAAACAGTGACATTGTCTGCAAAAACAGTCACATTACCAGCGAAAACCGTGGTTTCCTTTGTGACTCCAATCACAAAGGGAAGAGGTCCCTTTAAAGATAATGACTGGGACGACGACTCAAATGGTGAGTGGGAGGATGAAATCATGGATGTAGAGGATGTGGTTGGCCTCACCACTCGCCATTCCACGACATTTTCGGCTGAGCCCACGCCAAGTGTGGGGTTTAATTGGAGTGAATTTTTTGATCTGATTCTCAGGGCTGATGTTTAACACAAACGAGCGTAGCGAGTTTGTGTGTGAGTTTTGACTTGATTGGTCTTGGTCTGTCTTCTGTGATTGGTCTGTGAGTTTGACTTGATTGAGATATCCATACTTTCTATAGTGAGTGAAATAACTAAATTCCCGAGTGTAACATCTTAAAAATACTCAAGTGTGGTATCTAATTGTATTGTCAATACATTTTCATAGTTTGCAAGTATGTATTCGGAACTACCGGTTTTGTAATTGTCTCATACCTCTAAAGACCCGTACCGCAATAATGTGGTCATTTTCTTTCATCATAAATGATAGAGCATTGACAGCGCAGGAAATGTAGAAAGGTGGTGTTTACTATTAGGTATGATTTTCGTTTGTTACAACTAGGCAAGTTTGAAGGGGAACAGCTTATGGAAGTGTTGTATTCGAAATCTCTGTAATCTGATGAAGAGCCAAAGGTTGTTAGTATGGTGTGATTGCCTATATCGAGCTCGCAAAGAGCTGTTACGATATTTAGCATGTTTAAAGATTAAAAATCAATCGTACAAGCAGATATTTATGGAGTAGCAAATGTGTACGTATAGCGAGTAGCGAATTTAGAGTGCACGTATAGCGAGTAGCAAATTCATATACATAGGTATTGAGCAGCAAATTCATATACATAGATATAGAGTAGCAAAGTCATATACATAGGTATTGAATTGCACATTATCACAGAGAATACAAAATGCTGGGAATGACTTGAATTTCATAGCTCACTTCGTCATTTTAATCTCTAGTACATTATAACGTCCTGGCTGCAAAAAATCAATTATCGCACACCAATAGGTTGAGTGCGATACGAGAAAAGATGCTACATATACAGAGTTAAAGAAGGTTTGAATGTGACAAGTAAAGAAGTTTAGATGTGAGTACGAAAGCCAACATCACTTTGGCATTTTTGAAATTGGATTGATTTAATTCATGGTGTACTGTGTGTGTTTAATGAAAAGCAGCTTTATGATTAGGCCAAATTATATTGATTACATATTCAGTTGTCAAGTCTATTTCTTGTGAGGTATACTTTAATCTATGGCTTTGTTTTTTGCTTTTTATTATAGTGTATATGTCAAACGAACGAACAAACGAACGAGCGAAGCGAGTGAGTGAGTGAGTGAGTGAGCTGTATGATCTATGATCTATGATTTATGATCTACGCTTTCAATAATGTTTATAAATTCTATGAGCTTGATACTCACGAACGAACGAACTGACGCACTCACGAACGAACTCACAAAAGATTAAAAGTACCTTTGCAACAGTCTAGCCAGTGAATGGTGTGTTTAAGAAGCAGGGGGAATATTTGCTATTCACTGGTTGTGACAGTTTATTGACTGCCTGGTATGTGTATATGGAATGTATGATTGGTATGTCTTTATGGAATGATTTTTATATAATAAGAGGAGAGGTTTGAATTTGCTATTTGACAAGGTGATAAATCTCCTTATTTGATGTAAATTTTATGAAAAGGTGAGGTGGGCAAGTAAGGTTGATAGGGAGGGTTAATAGACAAGGTAATGAACAAGCTAATTTCGAGCGAACGAGCGAAGCGAGTGAGTGAGTGAGTGAGTGAGTGAATGAGTTAGTACGAACATTTGAGTGAGTGAGTACGAACATTTGAGTGAGTGAGTGCGAACAAACTCGCTTCGCTCGTTTGTTACAAATACTCACACAGCTCGATCCTACTATGTATTTGAACATTTTCAATGTTACCAATGTACAATATGGATCCTGTATTCCAAAGATCCTTACCGCAATAATGTATTCAATGTTTGCTGTTCATTCTCGTAATCAGTTGCACTGGTGAGCACGTCTTTGGATGATCCAGCCAAGCATATTCGTTGTACGCAGGGTACATTAAACTCTTGGGTATATCGCTGGAAATGTGTTACAAAAACCCCAAGAATCCCCAGTGATGAGTAAATGCACAAAAAGACAGATGGATTATCTTGACATATCACTTGGTGTACTACTTGATGTTGGCTGCAAAATGAACCAATTGAAGTGTCCTGCAGACATTTCATTGGGTGCACTTTCCTGAATACTGTGAGAGTTTACAGCACTGCCCTGTTTCAATTTGAGTGTGAGATTATGTTTGCATCACATGTTTGACTGTGACATTGTGATTACATGTTTCCGGAATCAGTTTGACTGATAGATTATGTTGGATCCCAACTGCCCTGTTTCAGTTTGACTTTGTATGTGCAAGAAGGAGCGAAGCAAGTGATGAGTGTGTGATTGTGTGAGTGTGTGAGTGTGTGAGTGACTGACTGGCTGACTGACTGACTGACTGAGTACGAACAATTGAGTGGGTGAGTGCGAACAAACTCGCTTCGCTCGTTTGAATTTTTGACGTCAACAGGTGGCATAGACAGTTGCAATAAAGAACAAGACAACAAGAAAAGTAATACGAAAATAAACTAATCACCTAATCAACTAACACATTGTAAACTAAAACTTTAACAAACTAATCAACTAACAGATTAAACTGCGCTTATTCAGTAGTGACATCAAAAATTATGACTGAGTAAGGAACCTCTAAAAAACATAATTGATTACATAAAGCTCGAATTGATACAACTCTCATCACCTTCTTCTTGTATCCTCTGACTCATTGGTCATTGATTAAATTATTGGTTGCGAAAGCTATTTCGATTCGTTTCAAAACCAGTGTGCAACACCATCAATTACTCCTATCACACAAAGGAAATTTGATGAAAGTGCAATGAAAGTGCTATGAAACATCACTGAAATTCACTCGCTTCGTTGTTATACATAAGATCGAGTGAATAGCGAATTCTGTTGATTTCAATATGATGATAATATGACACCTACATTTTTCAAAGCTAATAGTTTACGTCAACCTCAAGTCCTTAGTGTCTTGAGACAACCAAAATATGTCACATTGTGATGAGCACAAGCTGAATTATATTGGTACATGTTTAAATATGTAGAATGGGATTTTAAATAGTTGGTACCCAAAGTTGAGAGTGTATTTAGATGTGAATTGTTAAAGTATGTAGTTGGCTATTAAAAGTCACCAAGAAAGGTTTGGCCAAAAAGATACAGTTACTCTATACTCGCGAGGGAGTGTAGACACGCGAGCAAGGTGGTGTACACACTTTCTTTGACCGTACAGAATAACTTCTAGCTGAGTCCGTGAGAGAAGGTCTTTTCGTATATGAGTGTTCTGATTATTCTAATCATGAACAAGCGAACAAGATAATTTAGTGAGTCAGCGAACGAACGAACGACAAATAGCTGCAAAGTAGTACTATGAGTGCTAATACTCACGAACGACGAATAATGCTGCAAAGTAGTACTATGAGTGTCAATACTCATGAACGACAAATAGCTGCAAAGTAGTACTATGTGTGCTAATACTCATGAACGACGAATAATGCTGCAAGTAGTACTATGAGTGCTAATACTCACGAAAGAACGAACAAACGAATCCATTCACGCAGTCCGTCAGTAAGTCAGATGGTTACTCACTCTCACAAATTCACAAACTCACGAACAAGCAAACGAGTGAGTGAGATTGTGTGTGAGACTGACTGAGTGGGTGAGAATGACTGAGTGGGTGAGAGTGAGTGGGTGAGTGAGTGGGAGTGAGTAAGTGAGCGGGTGACTGATTTTGTGAGTGAGAGTGAATTCGTTTGTGAGTGGAAGTGACTGACTGGCTGACTGATTTTGTGAGTTCGTTCGTTTGTGAGTTGGAGTATGGAACAAGAATATAAGATTGGAACATCCACTCACTCGCTTCGCTCATTCGTCACTGACTGTTCTGGTTACCAACTCACTCACCAACTCACTCATGACTCAGTCTGTCATTCACTCCCACTCACGAACGAAATTCAATCCCCACCTAAACATCTCTGCTACATATCCTACAAATACCAACAATCACTTTTCCTTTCAAAATTAAAACCACCATTTATCTTTTATATACATTGTTTAAGATAAAGTGAGTATGATGATCCATAAAAATATATGAGCGTTCACAGCAGTTTTACTTGAGCATTCACAGCAGTTTTCACTTGAGCGTTTACGGCAGTAGTGGAGCGTTGACGGCAGTAGTTGAGCATTGACGGTAGTAGTTGACCATTGACGGCAGTAGTTGATCGTTGACGGTAGTAGTTGACCGTTGACGGCAGTAGTTGATCGTTGACGGTAGTAGTTGACCGTTGACAGCTCTTCACTTGATCGTTGACGGCAGTAGTTCGTTGACGGCAGTAGTGAGCATCAACTTTTCAAATTTCCATTTATTTTTATACCCCTGCACCTTAGAGTCACCCACTCATGAACATACGAAAGAACTCACTAAGAACTCACTAAGAACGAGCGAACGAGCGAACTCATGAACTCACTAAGAACTCACGAACTCACGAACTCGCTACGCTCGCTCGTTCGTTCGTTCGTTCGTTCGTTCGTTCGTTCGTTCGTTCTAGAACCCACCTCTCGATTTAACATTCTTTCTAGAATACCAATTAATGAAATCCTTCAAACTACCCCTGATTCTCCTATTATCCTTATTTCCTAAAGCAACACCAACAACACCAATCAACTTGTCAACTTCCTTCTGCTCCACATTTGGTAACTCACCAACAATCTTCTTGAACAAGGCAATAGTCATTTCCTGTTCGGGCAAAACTGTCAACAATTTCAACATCAAGTCGTTTGCATCTTGTTTGATATCTGCGGGGAATTTGAAGATTACCCCATTAATCACTTGAGTCATCAACTTTTGCCAGTTGTCGTCCGTTGCCAAAAACTTCTTAACTTGCATTTGGATAGGAACAGGATCGGCATCAAAAAGGGAGATTGGAGGAACGGGCATTCCCCAACTCACGAAATCAATCAAAAAGTGTACACAGGTTGTCAATGGGTCGATTTCATTAACAATTTCCATGGTCAAGGTACACACATCCCTGATATTCTTCATCAAGATATAGTTACCTGATAATTTTAATGGGAAAAAAATCATCATATCAGACAACATACGGAAGAAGTCACCAATAACGTCTGGGATTTGAGTTATATTTTCACCTTGATTCAAGGTTTTTTCGAAAAAGGATTGACATTGGGTCATGGCAAACTGATACACTGATTCTTTAATTTCATCACTAGTGTATTCATCACCATATTCACGAAGAAGATGACCACTGACCCATAAGTAAGATCCATAGTTGAAACTTTGGAATCCTTCAACCAACAAACTTGCAATTTCACCTAAAATGGCATTCAAAAAAGTACTGAAACTTTGAATACCACATTTGATCAACTTACAAACACGTTCACTAATGTCTATCGAGCTTCCATGTTTCTTCAAAAGTACCACGCACACCGGCCAAACCTTCTCCATAAACAAAGAAGCCACAGGACTCAGGGGACTATCAAAATCTTTACACCGCAAAACTTTGACAAAAGTAGTCAAAACCTCAATATTATCAGTCAATTTTTCTTCTTTGGTGATTTCTTCTAAAGTTTTGGCAATGAACATATCCGTAGTTTTATACAAGTTCTCTTGAGGCATTTGGGAAATGACATGAGCCAAGCCATCAACGAGCTCGAAATGAGATTCAGGATCAAGAAAAGATCTAATCTCACCATATAACATATATAATTGTTCAAGATAATTAACCAAGTAACTTGAGCAATCTTGACAAAAATACATCAAAGCTCTTGAAGTGGCCATAATTATATCCAAATTTTCATCCGGAGTTTGTTGGTTATTTTTCACAATTTCAAACCCTTTGATTATATAACTCATTTGAGCTTCTAAGAACAGGGAATTTTTGTTTGTCCATTGAGAATATCTTCCCAAGACCAACGTTGCTGCATATCTAATTTTAGGATGTTCAGGGAGTTGGACTAAATATTCCATTATACTTGGAAGGATTGAACGTTCATTCAATGGGACTTCTTTAGCCATTGTTCTTAATGAAAAAAGTGGAGCTTCTAATTCTTGCCATTTAGATATTTCAGGGTTAGCAATTACATGTTGGATTTTCTCAAATGGAATAGTCAAGGCTTTCCCTGCACCAAGAACTGCACAACAATCTTTTAATACATCACCCATTTCATATCTAAAATCTTTAAACTTTTCCTCTTGTTCTTTATCATCGAATTTTTCATTAGGGTATTGTAAATGTTTAATAATGATAGTGATCAAGTCTGAAAAAATACCTTGGAATTGAATTCGACTATCACCGAATTTTGTGATTGTTAATAATTGTTTGATAAGATCCCAGAAATAAAAAGTATGTTTAGAAACTTCTAAATCTTCATCATATCTAACGATATCAACAATCATTTGAACCAATGGCATAAAATGACTTGCATTCTTCACAATCAATACATGCCATGATTCACCAGCTTCCACATATAATCTAGCCAATCCATTAAAAGTTTCTGGATCTTGGAACTTTCCAGTTGATACCATAAATTTATTAAGTTCAACCAATTTTTGAAACAATGCATTTATGAGTTCCAAATTATCGATATCACGAGTTTCTTTAATGATTGTACATAAACAATCAATAGCTTGATCGAATAAATCATCATTATTTAATGACAGAAAAATTAATGACGTGAGTGAATCTATACCTAAAATCAGCTCAACAGGACACTCTTTAATCCAAGTATTAAGAGTCTTTAATATTTGAGGATACATGGTTTCTTGATTAGATAAATCTTTTAAAATCAAAAGAACTCGTTCAACATTATCCGTAATTAAACTCAGACTTCTTTGATTAAACTCTTCATCTGTAAGCAGTGACTTTTTCACATCACTCAACTCTTCTGGTAAAATACTTAAAAAATCAAGTAATGAATTGGAAACAACTTCTTGGGATCCACTTAATTTGGTGATGATCTCTTCTAGGGCATTTGCCCATGTTACCCACTGTAGCAGGAGTTGGGAGAGTGCAATGCAAAGTTGGGTCCTTACGAGTCTTTGAGGACGCGTAGTGTATCTGGTTAGAAGATTTATGATTGTATCTTTAAGTTGAGGGTAGTTTGATTCGGGTAATTGAGATAAATCATATGTTACTTTGGAACGTAACGTTTGAGCTGCAAAGAGCTGTAATTCCACATTGGTTTCGGAGTTTAAAATGCTATGAATAGCGTCCCATGCTTCTTGGGACTTTTGAAAGGTTTCAAGGTATTGGGTGGCGGTTTGCTTGGATTGATGGTCGGCATTGGAGTACATTGTACCCAATGCTTCTTGTAGTGTGGTGAGTGACATGTTTTTTTTGAGTGGGTTGAGAATGAAGAAAAGGAGTTTTTCAAAGAAATGCTGCGAATCAGCATAGTACCAAATCTGCTGCGGAGCAGCATTGGAGCGAAGCGACTAAACCAGTTGCATAACTGCTGCGAAGCAGCATTGGAGCGAAGCGACTTAACAAAGTGTATAACTGCTGCGAAGCAGCATTGGAGCGAAGCGACTTAGCCAGTTGCATAACTGCTGCGAAGCAGCATTGGAGCGAAGCGACTTAGCAAGTTGCATAACTGCTGCGAAGCTGCATTGGAGCAAAGCGACTTAACCAGTTGCATAACTGCGGCGAAGCAGCATTGGAGCGAAGCGACTTGGCCTGGTGCAAGACTGCTGCGAAGCAGCATTGGAGCGAAGCGACTGAACGAGGTGTAAAACTGCTGCGTAGTAGCATTCGAGCGAAACGACTTGGTATGGTGTAGATCTGCTGCGAAGCAGCATTTGAGCGAAGCGACTTGGAATGGTGTAAAACTGCAGCGAAGCAGCATTGGAGCGAAGCGACTTAATCAAGTGCATAACTGCTGAGAAGCAGCATTGGAGCGTAGCGACTTAACGAGGTGTAAAACTGCGCGAAGTGGCTTAACCAGGACCATAACTGCTGCGAAGTAGCCTTGGAGCGAAGCGACTGGGTATGGTGAAAACTGCTGCGAAGCAGTATTGGAGCGAAGCGACTGG
>JAKUAJ010000233.1:10033-33837 GCA_030562865.1 Kodamaea lidongshanica (nom. inval.)
CATCTGGGGTGGAAATGGTGGTTTCATGTGCTGGTGGGTGTTCTGGTTGTTGTGGTGGCTTTGGTCCATCTGGGGTGGAAATGGTGGTTTCATGTGCTGGTGGGTGTTCTGGTTGTTGTGGTGGCTTTGGTCCATCTGGGGTAGAGATTGTGGTTTCATGAGCTGGTGGTTGTTCTGGTTGTTGTGGAGGTTTTGGTCCATTTGGAGTAGAGATTGTGGTTTCATGAGCTGGTGGTTGTTCTGGTTGTTGAGGTGGTTTTGGTCCATTTGGAGTAGAGATTGTGGTTTCATGAGCTGGTGGTTGTTCTGGTTGTTGTGGAGCATTTGGGGCTTGTGGAGCATTTGGGGTAGAAATGGTGGTTTCATGTGCTGGAGCATCAGCAAGGTCAGAGACACTGGAGGCTGGAACAGCACTGGAGTCAATGGCAACAACAGAAGCGAGGGCGTAAGCCAAGGTGAGTAAAGCGGATGTTCTAAATTGCATTGTTGAGAAGGTTTAATGATTGAATTGAAGCAATTCGCTTGGTCTTTATACTTTTACTAATGGAGGTGGTGTGGCAGACATTGCACTACAAATATCTATTTTAAGAATAAGGCGCTTCTATGGCCCGGAATCAGATCTGAAAAATAATACGGCTGAAAATAATTATAAATAGCCGTTGTGTGCTTATATGAAGCTTTTGTGTTGATTTCTTGATAGTTTGGTCAACATTTAGAGCTGAAAGAGTTGTTACCCTCCCCTCCTCCCCCCAATCAAAAAGAAATAATGGCAAATTCATCTTCTGTATGGTGAGTGCATGTTATCAAGTGTTTACGAGATATTTGAAAGGTCAATCATAACCAATGCGGTACCGGAGACACTTCTAGAACAATACGCTGGGCTCAAGTACCTTGCTTAACCGAGGCACCCAATTTTTTATGTGGAATGATGAAAGTATAATGTTGTGAATATTCTCACAACGTCTTACCGCAAGAATTTAGTATGGAAAGCATTTCGGAGAAATCGGATACATTGGGGTCTGGATAAACGTGAATGTATGGGTTCTAAGTTGATGAATCCCCCACTTGTGATTGTGCTCACAAAATTGGGGAGTATCTCGATCTGTTGATCTTGAAAGCAGAGAACAAAATGGCACTGCATGATATCTTGTCAATAATTTCTTTTGAATTTAAAGTTTTGTGAATCTGGAGATAGATTCGGTGATTACGCAATTGACTGAATTATGAACTTAAGGAAGCATAGTCTTGTTGTAACAAATTAGATTGTTCGGTTACTTGAAATGACCATTTAGATGCCAGTACAGTGACCAAAGTATAAAGGTTTACATTATAAACGTGTAAAAAGTTACAAAGATAGTACAAAGATTAAACTGCAAAGTGAGTAAAATAGCAGTGTTGAAGCAAACTATAAACAAGTTTGCTATTAGGAGTGTTTGATTGCGTAATTGAGCTATGGCGTTGGTTTAGTCTAATTGAGAAGAAATGTTGCTTAGTTGGGTGATAAGGTTTTGATGTGTAACAAGGAGTTTTGTTGGAATTGTGTAATAGGGTTTTTGGATGGAGTATTGGTTCATCGAGATACAACTCCATGGAAATGACACATGATGTACCTCGCTTGTATGTGACACACAAAAGGTGAGTGTTGTATGATATAAGAAAAAGATTAGTAATAGGGACTAGATTGCATAGCTGTTGAAATTGGCATTTATTGATAATACCCGCGGTACACTAGCATATGACTCAGTTAATACACGTGGAACGGATTATTTGATCATTTCTCCAGATACATAACGATGTTCAGACAACGCCGTACTAATAAATTTTCATCAGCACATTAGTTAATATATATCAAATTGACATCAACACGTATGCACTCACCAACCAAAGACGTAATGGACGTTTGATTATTAGTTTGCCTCCAGATATGGGAACCACAAATCAACGTATATCTCCATAAGTAGAAGTTGGATGTGAAACCAAAAATAGATCTTCTCTTATGCATGGATAGTAGATGTGCAGGGTAAGTGTGCAGAAATAACGGTGTTATAACTGATGAGTAAGCAGTAAGATTAGCAATAAGATTAGCAATAAGATGAGCGAAGCAATACGATGAGCGAAGCAATACGATGAGCGAAGCAATAAGATGAGAGAAGCAATACGATGAGCGAAGCAATAAGATGAGCGAAGCAATAAGCTGAGCGAAACAGTAAGATGAGCGTTTGAGGCAATAAGATTTGAAGGCATATATTAGCAGTAATATGGCTAGTTCTTTGCTCGTTATGGCCAGGCTTGCCAGTTTATTCCAAGCGAACGAGCGAACGAGTGAGTAAGGGAGTGCGTGCGTGAGTGTGAACGAGCGAATGAGCGAATGAGTGAGTTGCGAAATTTGATTTGAAAGTGTGAGTAGCGAATTCACTAAGAACGAACCACCGAGCATTCACTCACTCGCTTTGCTTTATGTGATTTTATATTAAACTGCTGCGAGAAGTGGCGAACGAGCGAAGCGAGTGAGTGAGTGAGTGAGTGAGTGAGTGAGTGAGTGAGTGAGTGAGTAGCGGATTCAGTCAAAAAAACTCGCTTCGCTCGTTTGTGAGTGAGTGAGTGAGTAGCGGATTCAAAAAACTCGCTTCGCTCGTTTGTGAGTGAGTGCGTAGACGTTCACCATAAACTCATGAGCGAAGCCAGTGAGTAAGTAATCGAATAGTTTAATATTATATGCTCGATAGCTGGCATTGAGCTCAAATCTAAAGAATTTCCTACTCACGTTTGTATGTGAATTGACCTTGAAACGATATCCAGATGTACACTATGAAGGTGACAGAAGGAATTTGGTTAAAGTGAATAGATGGGAATGATATAACAACGCTAAGAATATCATAAGGATATTAGTTGACAACATCATAGTTGACAATTTACTAGTTAACAATATCATTAAGGACATCATAGTTACAACATAGTTGTATCATTCATTCAGTAGGCTTCATTTCACCATCGTAATGGCAAATTGCGTATCTTGAGGATTCATATGAGGTTCATACTTTTCGAATAGTGCTGCGAAGCAGTAGTATGAGTGCCTGATACTCACGAACGAGCAAACAATAGTGCTGCGAAGCAGTACTATGAGTGCCTGATACTCACGAACGAGCAAACAATAGTGCTGCGAAGCAGTACTATGAGTGCCTGATACTCACGAACGAGTAAACTAATAGTGCTGCGAAGCAGTACTATGAGTGCCTGATATTCACGAACAAGCAAACGAATAGTGCTGCGAAGCAGGACTATGAGTGTCTGATACTCACGAACAAGCAAACGAGCAAATTCAAAATCACTCACTCACTCAATCAAAGTTCGCTACTCACTCACTTACTCAAAGTTCGCTACTCACTCACTCAATCAAAGTTCGCTACTCACTCACTTACTCACTCACTCACTCACTCACTCACTCAGGATCAAACAAACTCGCTTCGCTCGTTTGTTGATTCTCACACTGATAAATCCCATTTTACATCCAATATTGTTGGTTTGACAAACATTACTCCACCAACAATCCTGAAGCAATTATAACTGTATATGGAATTGTCTGTATTATCTGGAATTGTCTAGTATTGTCTGTCTGAATGTTTGGTATTGTCTGGTTTTGTCATGTCTGGACTTGACATTACATCACTCAAGCAGAAGGACTAAAGCAAAAGGACTAAAGCAAAAGGACTAAAGTAATATTTATCACTCAAAATGACACGTTTCAACAATGTCCAGTGACGTCTTGTCAAGTCCTGTTATGTCCTGTTGTGTGTTACCACTTTGTCCTGTTATGTCCTGTTACGTCCACTTTGTCCTGTGACGCCATTTCATCCTGTTACGTCCACTTTGTCCTGTTACCCCTTTATAGTCTCCGATGCATAACAATCAAACCATCTTAACATTGCAACAACAGAATCTCACACATTTATCATCTCCAGTCAACCAACTGGTGAGATGTATCAAAGCTATACTTTACGGCACCTTATATTTAGTTACAAAGATCATCATTACATCACCATCAAACTACAGAGCATCATTACATCACCAAACTACATAGCAAGCCTTATAGAAAAGACATATGGTTCTAAAATTATCCAATAGAACAACTATTCGGAAAATTCTTCAACAATTCGGGAAAATTCTCCAACAATTCGGAATCTTTCATCTGGCTCATTCATCTTGACGCGTTTGTCCTAATTATGGCCGAATGTGGCCAAATGTGCTATGACTTATTTATAGAAAGGTGTACTGTTAGGTATAAAATAATCGGTCAAACCAGCATCTCGGGATTGTATCTCACATAACTCATGATGCATTATGCGTAACTATATTTAGATTCACTTGAAATGTCCAATGCTGGTAATGGTTCCGAAAGAGACATGTCAAGGAATTGTATTACACATTGATTTTGATATACGAATATTTGATGGAAATACAAGGTGACTATGAATGAGGGTGATTTCACTATGACTCCTCTGTGATTTCACTATGACTCCTCTGTGATTTAATTATAACTCCTCTGTGATTCCACTACGTATCGGTACCTAATTATCCACGTAATCGTTCCCTAATTCTGATTTAATCCCTGTTTGATTGAGGTTCATCAAAGGGAAGTTTTCATGGGCTTTGTCAGAATTGCTTACTGGCAATTGCTCATCATTCTCCCTAGAATTCAGCTCCACTTTTCATGGATGCTCAGTTTGCTCAGGCTCATGCGACCCTGAGTACCGGTGCTCTTTAGAATTATTTGCTGCTAGGTATCTATTATTTTGCTCACTATCATTTTCCCAAAAGTATTCAGTAGAGTTCAGCTCCCAAGGAAGCACCTGATGACTATCTTTGCGAACAGTGCTGCGAAGCAGTACTATGAGTGCTTGATACTCATTCATTTTCACTACTCACTCACTTACTTATTCATTTTCGCTACTCACTCACTCACTCACTCACAAATTCGCTACTCACGTCTTATGGGTACAAGGTGAGCTTAATCACCCAATAATATAAATAACAGCACTCAACCATTATGGCTTTTTTTATATGAGAATCAGCTTGTTTGGTCGTTCAATCGGTTGGTCGTTCAGTCTGTTGGTCGTTCAGTTGGTCGTTCAGTTGGTCGTTCGGTCGTTCGGTCGGTCGGTCGTTTAAATTCGCTAATTACTCACTCGCTACTCACCTCTGATTCTGGTGTTGCAACTGGTGCTGGTGTTACAACTGGTGCTGCGGTTACAGCTGGTGTAACTGGTGCAACTGGTGCAACTGGTGCTGGGCTTACAAAATCGGTATATAGAAATCGTAAATGTAATTCACTCAACATGAGGAGATTATTGTTATGTAATATACGGTGTCGGTGAGCACCAGAGGATCGTTATTATTGGAATTGAGGATTAAATGAGAAGGTGGTTACAAGGTATAGACTGTGATGTCTGTGACCTTTTGCGGTTATGAGTTTCGCACTGCACTCCATTCGCACTGTACACCATTCACACTGATGTTGGATCGTTATACGGGTAAGGTTGTTCACATTGATTTTGGTGATTGTTTTGAAGCTGCTATTTTAAGAGAGAAATACCCTGAAAAAGTTCCATTTAGATTGACAAGAATGCTTAACTATGCCATGGAAGTGAGTGGTATTGAAGGTTCTTTCAGAATGACTTGTGAACAAGTGATGAGAGTATTGTCAATTTTTCAGTATTAGATGGTTGTCACATTAATCGTTTGAAACTCTCACTCACAAACTCACATGCTTCGCTCGCTTCGTTCACCATTCACACTGCACACCCCAACTTGTGTAACTGAAAACTCAATGTCATGAAATTAAATCACATCTTTATGAAATCTTCACAACTCAACTTGATAAAGTCACCAGACTATACCAGTCCGAATATGTCACCTGATTACATCTGTGATCAACAAAGCCTAAATCTTTCAGATCATCTAGGTTACAATTAATACACTCACTCACAAACTCACGCATAGTGAACTAGAGCTACTGCGAAGGAATTACACTAGATGGTTATCCTCTCAATTAATATTTTCCCTTGCTTTGATCCTGCAACATATACTCGCAAAGAATAGCATTTCAGAGGTGGCCTTCAAAGGTGGATAACAAACTGCCATTTAGACATATGTGTTAAAGTTAGCTACGAAAGATACCACAGATGTCAAATACAAAATGCCAAGTGCATAGAAGATTTGCCTCTGCAACACAACTCGATGAGTGAGTCTGAGTGAGTGCGAGAGTCTGAGTGAGTGCGAGTCTGAGTGAGTGAGTTTGTGAGTGAGAACAAACGAGCAACTACGAACCTCTAAAGACCCGTACCGCAATAATGTAACAAAGCCACTCACACTCACTCTCACACTCACAAACTCACTCACAAACTCACTCACAAACTCGCTACGCTCGTTTGTTCGCTCGTTTGTTCGCTCGTTTGTTCGCGTAGATTCTCATGTGGTACATACACCATATCGCTTGTGTAACTAACCTCCATACCAAACAACACATTGACAGCTCCAGCAACTATGCATACATTGTCTGTCAGACAACCAACTTTATAACCGTGTTTCCATAGATTTCCATAGTAATAACTATCATTGTCAACGAGAGAAATAGCATTGGTAAATGAGCGGAGCGAGTTTGATCAATGAGTAAAAGGTATCAAGTACTATAGTAATAAATCTTATCGCTGTGAAACTGTGAATTTGAGTATGATTAACCAAATGAAATGCTCAATATTAAGTGACGAACGAACGAACGAGCGGAGCGAGTGAGTTCGTGAGTTCGTGAGTTCGTGAGTGAGTTCGTGAGTGAGTGCGAACAATTGAATGAGTGAGTTCGTAGTTCGTGAGTTCGTGATTTCGTGAGTTCGTGAGTTCGTGAGTTCGTGAGTTCGTGAGTTCGTGAGTTCGTGATTTCGTGATTTCGTGAGTTCGTGAGTTCGTGAGTTAGTTCATGAGTGAGTTCATGAGCTCGTGAGTTCGTTCGTTAGTTCATGACTTCGCTCGTTCGTTCGTGACTTCTGTCGTTAGTTCATGACTTCGTTCGTTAGTTCATGACTTCGCTCGTTCGTTCGTGAGTGAGTGCGTTCCATCAAACTCTACACTAATTGCCTGGTGCTTCTCTTACTGCACCTCTCAACCCTTGGCATCAAACTATACCAATCAATCTTCAAAAATTTAAAGCAAACTCACTCACTCATTTTCGCTACTCACTCACTCACTCATTTTCGCTACTCATTCACTCACTCATTTTCGCTACTCATTCACTCACTCACTCACTCATTTTGAATACTCATTCACTCACTCACTCACTCACGAATTCGCTACGCTCATTCGTTTCGTTCGCTCATTCGTTTCGTTCGCTCATTCGTTTCGTTCGCTTTCTCCATCAACATCTTTAATCACCTCTCAATACATTTGGGGTCACCTTGACAGCCAATATAAGAGAAACACAGGAACCAATTAAAATTACATCAAATACGTAATCCTACAGAACTCAGCCATAGCATCAAATGAACCCAAATACACATAAAATGCAAATACATGCACCCAAATTGCACCTTTTCAATACAGCACAAGTGAAGCCAACCACAGTCCATGTACTTTGAATAAAGGAATCATGTGCAAAGGTATGTTTATTGGAGTATTAATTGGAGTTATTGCTATTGTTAATCGCAAGCTTGACATTAGATGTAGATGGAACCATTTAGTGAGTTTTTTGAATGAGAATTCATCAAGGGGGGACCCTTTAGACGAACGAGTGAAGCGAGTGAGTGAGTGAGTGCGAGTGAGTGCGAGTGCGGGTGCGAACGAGCAAAGAGAGAGTGAGTGAGTGAGTGAGTGAGTGAGTGAGTGAGTGAGTGAGTGAGTGAGTGAGTGAGTGAGTGAGTGGGTGAGTGAGTAGTGAATATTTGTGTGAGTGAGTGTGTGTGAGTTGCAAATACTAGTGTGAGTGAGTTCACTCACTCACTCATTCACTCATTCACTCACTCACTCACTTCGTTCGCTCGTTCGCTCGTTCGCTCGTATCATCACCATAATCTCTCCAGCTCATGTGTTGTTGTGTTGAAGATCTAAATACAAACTTTTCCTGTTGGTGATATTGTATGATACTTCTGTGGTCTGGTGATAATGTATAATACTTCTGTGGTCTGGTGATATGATACTTCTCCTGTTGGTGATATTGTATAATACTTCTGTGGTCTGGTGATATGATACTTCTGTGGTTTGGTTCATTTGGCGATTCTCATGTGCATTTATTACATTAGTTTACATTCACGACTATTAAATATACTCATAAGGTGTAACATGTAACAAGTTTCTGATGGAAATGATAGAGGGTATGATACTCAGGCAATTTTCATGTACAATAGAATAATTGGTGTCTTGTGACAAATATCATTACATGGAGAGGTTACTTCAATAATCACAATCACACGGAATATAACTTTAAATTCGCTGACAACCATTCGAATTATTTAACATCTTGGAGATTGTTCGACATAGACCAAACGAGCGAACCACAAACGAGCGAACCACAAACGAGCGAAGCGAGTTTGTGAGTGAGTGAGTTCGTGAGTGAGTTCGTGAGTGAGTTCGTGAGTGAGTTCGTGAGTGAGTTCGTGAGTGAGTTCGTGAGTTCGTGAGTTCGTGAGTGAGTGAGGGAGTGTGCGTGTGCGTGTGCGTGTGCGTGTGCGTGTGAGTCAGTGAGTTCGTGAGTTCGTGAGTTCGTGAGTGTGCGTGTGAGTTCGTGAGTGAATTTATTGGGTAAGCTCTTCAAAGTTTGCTCATTTTCTATTGGCCACGTTAAATCCGATTGGCTGAACTTATATCCGAAGCCAAGTCCAGGTTGTTGATCGAAGCGAGTGAGTGCGTGAGTGCGTTCATTTGTTCGTTCATTTGTTCGTTCGTGAGTATTAAGCACTCATAGTACTGCTTCGCAGCACTATTTGATTTATTCTTTCAATTTCAATGACATCTTTCATTCAACTTGATTAAATATCTTGATCACAACCAGAGTTTACAATGAATTAAATAGAAATCAATGAGTAATATTTCTTGTCCACATGCAAGCTTAGAGATCTTATGTTTGGAGTTCGCTTCGCTCGGAATGCTTCGCAGCAGATGTTCAGACTGTTCATCTCGCTTCGCTAGGAATGCTTCGCAGCTGATGTTCAGACTGTTCATCTCGCTTCGCTCGTAAAGTTGCTTCGCAGCTGGTGTTGAGACTGTTCATCTCGCTTCGCTCGGAATGCTGCTTCGCAGCAGATGTTTAGACTGTTCATCTCGCTTCGCTAGGAATGCTTCGCAGCTGATGTTCAGACTGTTCATCTCGCTTCGCTAGGAATGATGCTTCGTAGCTGGTGTTCAGACTGTTCATCTCGCTTCGCTCGGAATGCGGCTTCGTAGCTGGTGTTCAGACTGTTCATCTCGCTTCGCTCGTAAAGTTGCTTCGCAGCTGGTGTTGAGACTGTTCATCTCGCTTCGCTCGGAATGCTGCTTCGCAGCAGATGTTTAGACTGTTCATCTCGCTTCGCTCGGAATGCTGCTTCGCAGCTGGTGTTGAGACTGTTCATCTCGCTTCGCTCGGAATGCTGCTTCGCAGCTGATGTTCAGACTCTTCATCTCGCTTCGCTCGGAATGCTGCTTCGCAGCTGGTATTCAGACTGTTCATCTCGCTCCACTCGGAATGCTTCTCAGCACATGTCCAGACTGTTCGTCTCGCTTCGCTCGGAATGCTGCTTCGCAGATGTTCAGTTAGTGAGTGAGTGAGTATCAAGCACTCATAGTACTGGTTCGCAGCACTATTTGTTCGTTCGCTCGTATCAAGCACTCATAGTACTGCTTCGCAGCACTATTTGTTCGTTCGTATCAAGCACTCATAGTACTGCTTCGCAGCACTATTCGTCGTTCGTATCAAGCACTCATAGTACTGCTTCGCAGCACTATTCGTCGTTCGTTCCTACACTCACTTTTTTAAAATATATTAAAGATAAACACTATTTATAAACTCAATCAATCAGTTTCAATGATAATTGCAACCATAATTAACCTTGGAGGTCTCAAAATGGTTGTTAAAGTTCATAATCATTCATGAATATTCTATATTCAAATGTCCTTGAAACATTTCTTAGAACAATCCAAGGAAGATAGCAGCGACAGCAGCACCTCCGGCAACGGCAGCCTTGTTAGCGGCGTTAGTTGGGGTGACGGTTGGTTGTTGTGGAGCTTCTGGGGCAGCTGGGGTGGTGTGAGCTGGTGGGTTAGCTGGTTGGTCTGGTTGTTGTGGGTGGTCTGGGTTGGTTGGGTGGTCTGGGTTAGTTGGGTGGTCTGGGTTAGTTGGGTGTTGTGGGTTTTGAGGACCTGGGGTAGAAATGGTAGTTTCGTGAGCTGGGGTGTGGGTAGAAGTGGTGGTGGTTGAAGTAGCAGTGGTTGCTGGGTCAAAAACCTTAATAATGTTAGCACAGATAATTCTGTTGTTCTTGGTGTCAGAGATAACCAAAGCCTTCTTTCCAATGAAAGCAGGGTCAGTGTTGTTAACAGACAAGTATCTTTCAGTGAAGATGTTTCTGGCATCTGGGCTCATCAAGTTACCGTGCTTAGCACTAAGGTCACCAATTTGCTTTTCAGCACCCTTGGCAACGTCGAAACCTGGACCATCAACTGGGATACCGTGGAAAACATCCAAGATTTCACCAGCAGCGGTACAGTTACCATCAGCACCAACAGCGTTTTCGTGAACGGCGTATCTGAAAGAGTTAGGGTCAGCCTTTGGTAAACCATCAAGGCTGACTTCAACACCAAGAGAACCATCCTTAGCACCGGTGAATCTAACAACACCTCTGACATTGTCAGAAATTTCTGGGAAGTTGGCTTCGTAAACGAGACCGAATTCATTGTCAGTGGTGACTGGGGCAGCGGCACCGTTGACGGAAACGAGAGCAGAAGCTAAAGCGACGAAGGTAGTTAATTGGAATTGCATTGTATTGATAGTGATGAGAATGATGAAATGTTGATGGGTTTACCATCTCTTTATACTTTTACAATCTGCTCCTATCGATCAACAGAATCTATTTTAAGCTTATTTTTAAACGATACTTGGTTAAGATGTAATGCAGCTCCTAAAAATAACTTGACTTGAAATAGATTATCAACTGGTTGAACACAAGACTGATGAGATTTGCGATACAAGAGGTGGGGGTAGATTATGAGGTATTGGCTAGGTGTTGGGAGGTGTTGGGAGGTGTTGGGAGATTATTGGTGAGGTGTATAATAGGTATGGTAGATAATAGGTATGGTGGATTATTGCTTTATACTGATGTAATTGGTGACACCGCAAACTCTTCATTAACCTCCGCTTTAGGTTGACGATTTTAATAAGAAGTCGTACATGCTCTAGATTTGGATTTTGGTTGATCAAAACATATCGATTGCGGGGTCTACAGAGTAAAGGAAGCTTTCACCAAGATGAACATGTAGATGGACATACTGATGTACATGTAGATGAACAGATGAACATTTACATGACCATGTAGATGAACAGTATGTGGTCACGGCAAGGGTCTGTATGGTGATTACATTGAGCGCACAATTATTGTATGAAAAATTTCACGAGCACATTTTGCCGATCTAAGCGATCGGGCGATCTGGAAATTGAAAACACCCCCAACAGTACCAATGCGATACTGAAGAAGGCAAAATGGCAAATCCAGATGAATGATCAAAACAATCTATTACATCCAAAACAATCCTTAGGATTAGTCAAATGAATAATACCTTTGGTCGATCTTGGATTGTTTTTGGATTCTTTGTGGATTGTATGTAGGTTGCTGGTGGATTGTTGGATGTAATAAATTGTTCTTTGTGTGTAATTGATTGTTGTACTAATTAATAATTACCCTTTGTGAATGTCATGAATTGTTCTATATGTGGACTGTTCTGGATTTGTTGAGATCGGGACTTATCTTGGATTGCCGATTGGACGCCTCAAGGGAGGTGGGGGGTGTGAGAGAAGTGGGAGTTAAATGAATACACATGTTGGATAGTACTACATATGAGTGTACGCTTATGTAAAATTCTTCTCGTATTGTATACCCCAAAGTCATTGCTCGCTTATATTATTGTCTAAACAATACGGCTTCTCGTACCTACTTTACCGCCATGCATCAACGGTTTCGCACTTGTAAAAATGCTTCTTCTGCGTATGAGATGATTGGAGGGTCAGTGAGTACGATCAATCTGTACATTAAAGTGTTTATTTTTGCCAGAAATTGTCAGAAATTGCCAGAAAGTGCTGGACAATGCTGGACGTTGTTGGTAATTTTTGGATATTGCTGGACGAACCTGGACGAACGTTGACATTACCGTAAGGCTGAGCATGTCTACTTTCTTCTGCGCACCGTTATTACTCGGATTAAACAACATATATACGGAAAACTCAGCCTTTAAACGGAAATGTCAACACCCTTTCATTCCAACAGAGTCTGAATATCATTGGAACAAGTTTTCACGGTTCGCTATTATTAGATTATGGGACATTAGAGGTTAAATTATGGTGATAACAATAGTGAAAAGATCGGCAAACATTCATGAGAACAACGTGGGCAATAATCAACACATGCCATTGCTGAAAATTGCCATTGCAAAAATTAACCCGATACGGGGATCGAACCCGTAACCTTTTGATGTCTTCATAAGAGTCAAATGCTCTACCGATTGAGCTAACCAGGTTTGATGGAGTTGTAGGTGGCCTTGGAAATGTACGTGATGATTGATCAAGTGCGAGTAAGTGCGAGTTAGTAATTGCCACTGACTGATTGCGACTGAGTAGCGAACTCGATTAAATTCATATCAGTAGTCATTTCTTATATTGTTTATTTTAATTCGATGAAATTCTCTTGTGTCTTGAGAATTCTTTAACCAAATACATTTACTTTTATTATGCTATTCTCATTGAACAGATATTGTAAAATCTTTGCAAATTTCTATAAAATTCTCATTGAACGAACGAACGAACGAACGAACCAACGAACGAATAAACGAGCGAAGCGAGTGAGTGAGTGAGTTCGTGAGTAGCGAACTCCTAAGGTTCAAACAATTGATCTTTTTGGTGTGTAAGTGAGCGAAGCGAGTGAGTGAGTGAGTAACGGAATCGAGTGAGTTCGTGAGTTCGTTAGCGCTGCGAAGCAGTACTATGAGTGCTTGGTACTCACGAACGAACGAACGACCGACCGACCGAACGACCGACCGAACGAACGCACTCGTTCACTCGCACTCACCCACCCACTCACCCACCCACTCACCCACTCACTCACCCACTCACCCACTCACCCATAGCGAATTCCTAAGGTTCGAACAAATGAGTTCGCGAGTTCGTGAGCAACAAATTCCTTACGTTCAAACAAACTCGATTTGCTCGTTTGTGAGTACGTGAGTGAGTGCATGAGTTCGTGAGTGAGTAGCGAATTCCTAAGGTTCAAACAAACTCGCTTCGCTCATAGTTGTAGTTGGAAAAGAACATGGCTCGGCGAAAAAACGAGCGAAGCGAGTGAGTGAGTGAGTTCGTGGGTAGCGAATTCCTTGGATTGGTTCAAGCAAACTCGCTTCGCTCGTTTGTGAGTGAGTTCGTGAGTAGCGAACTCCTTAGGTTCAAACAAACTCGCTTCGCTCGTTTGTGAGTGAGTTCGTGAGTAGCGAATTCCTTAGGTTCAAACAAACTCGCTTCGCTCATTTGTGAGTGAGTTCGTGTTAGCGGTATATAGTTGTATATACTCGCTGCCTGGTAAGCTACAACGATTTAAGGAGCTTATAAGTAGTTTTAAGTTGAGTGGTAGGGAGAGGTTAACTTCGGTGAGTAAGCTTCTGTGACGATGGTGGGGGTAGCTGGTTGGTACAGCACTGGTTCGTGTTCTTGGACTAGGGGAGCTCTGGTGATATGACTTCAGCAGAGCGGGAGTGGTTCAATAATTTGATGAACATCTACCAATACAACCTATGTGCCTAATACACACCCCACTTGCTAACCGAAAGTAATGGGCACGATAGGATATCGTGCCAGCGGCAAGAACCTAGGTCCTAGCACTTTGACCATAATATAGCATACCAACATGAAATGTAGGTACGCTAACAGTTTGTGAGTAGCGAATTCCTTAGGTTCAAACAAACTCGCTTCGCTCGTTTGTGAGTGAGTGCGTGAGTGCGTGATTGATTGATGCAATAGGGGTCTTAAGAGGTTAGTTTCATGTACAAGTATTGAGTATTGAGTATTTGGTATTGATTATTGCGAACGAATGCGCGAAGCGAGTGAGTGCGTGAGTTCGTTCGTTCGTTCGTGAGTAGCTGATGTTATTTCGCTACGCTCGTAATGCTGCTGTTATTTCGCTACGCTCGTGATGCTGCTTCGCAGCTGTTCTTATCTCGCTTCGCTCGTAATGCTGCTTCGCAGCTGTTCTTATCTCGCTTCGCTCGTAATGTTGCTTCTCAGCCGATGTTATCTCGCTTCGCTCGTGATGCTGCTTCGCAGCAGATCCCTTGGAAATTGCCTGCAAAAACATTCAATCTGAACTTATTTCCAATGGGGGACCCTTGGAAACTATCTGCAAAAGTAAAACCCCAAAAATCTCAGAATAGCCATTAAGAAATGTATGTAGAATACATTTAAACCAGACATATGCACTCATAGTACTGCTTCGCAGTACTGGACTAACCTCTAAAGTTCGCTTCGCTCGCTCACTCACTCATTCACTCACTCACAGTACTGCTTCCCAGTACTACCAGACCACTCGAAACAAAATATACAAATTAAATAGCCACACCACACGTCAACGACGTTGCTAATCTTCAAAAATCCAAATAACGTTACTCTGCATCAAATCAATAGTATATCCAGCGTAACTTTGATTCTTGTCATTCAAGAGCATCGTCAAAGCGAACTCGCTTCGCTCGTTCGCTCGTTCGTGAATATAAGAATAAGATATAAATTTGTGGGTATATGTGAGTATGACTTCTTGAGTATGCGTATGTGACTATAACTTTGTCTATGACTTTGTCTGCAACTATAACTTTGTCTGCGACTATAACTTTGTCTATGACTTTGTCTGCGACTATAACTTTGTCTATGACTTTGTCTGAAACTATGACTTGAGATACACTTAATTCTCATTGATTCTCAATCTATTATATCATTTTCTCATTATTGCGGTTTAGTATGTTCCTCTACGCAAAAGCTGACATGTTCAGTCAATGTTTGGGACCGCTCGTCTGTTTGAATCTATCGAATTCGCTACTCGCGCACTCACTCAGCCACTCACTCACGAACTCACTTTGCTCGTGAGTAGAATTCAAACTATTTTCTATGACTTTATATTTCTATTCACGTATGATTGGTATAGATAAACTACTGAATCACCCAGTTCGACCACACTCCCACACTCACTCACTCACTCACCAACTCACTCACTACGCTCATTCGTTCTCCTTGGAAATTAGTTCAGATTGAATGTCATTGTGGTGTTTGAATTGAGTGAGACCTTGGACGAATAGAGCTGGCTCGTTCGTATTCAAAGAACGCTTCGCTCGTTTGTGAGTGAGTTCGTCAGTAGCGAGATCGAGTTTCAAACTAAAACACCACATTAATAATTCTTCTCAATGATTGTACACGTTTGATACATTACAAGTGCATTTTAATTCTGATTTGCTAGTGAGCAATGATCAATGAATCGTAAGGTCGTTGGAACAAGCATCAACTGTATGTCACAATATCACTATATTCATAAAAGTTATCATCACCAACTGTAAAATAGGATATGTAAATCATAACAGTTAGTGTTGAGTTCAAATGCTACAATCAACCATAACAATTGGTATTGAATACATGAACAAGAAACTTCGCCTCACTCACTCGCACGTACATTGCCTGCGAAATGCATTAGTACTTGGTCACGTTAATTCATAGAAATTATACTCAAATCTTAAGAGTCTATTCAGGTCATACATATTGGTCATCGAGATTATATTCAAGTAGTGAGTGTGTGAGAACGAACAAACGAGCGAAGAGTTCGTTCGTTCGTTCGCTGGTTCGCTGGTTCGCTCGTTCGCTGGTTCGTTCTTCGTTCGTTCTTCGTTCGTTCGTTCGTTCGTTCTCTCGTTCGCTCGTTCGCTCGTTCGTTCGTTCGTTCGTTCGTTCGTTCGTTCGTTCGTTCGTTCGTTCGTTCGTTCGTTCGTTCGTTCGTTCGTTCGCTCGTTCGCTCGTTCGTTCGTTCGCTTGCTCGCTTGCTCGCTCGTTCGCTCGTTCGCTTGTTCGCTCGTTCGCTCGTTCGCTTGTTCGTTCGTTGCCATACCATTGGTTGCACCAGCATTGAGTGATCTGAGTGATCTGATTGATTTTTTTCTCAACTCCAACGTCACTCACTCACTCGCTTCACTCACTCGCTTCGCTCGTTCATACAGTTTCTCACTCAATCGCTTCAAACAGACAAACCACTGACTGCAGAACAAACCATGTGGTGTGTTGATTGACCCAACTTAGCAGAGTTAATATCCGACTAAATACACATACTAAATCATTCACTCAAATAAATTCATCAATCATCACCAATCATCATTATCAAATTCTCTCAAAAATGGTCATCTTGGTGGATTGGCCAATTCGGTCATGGTAACCATATCCAAAGCATCACCATAAGCGAATATAACCCAATAAATATTGGCAAAACTATATATGTGCTTGATTTTTGTGACAACAATCCAACCAAAAAGGGGAAGAAAGCACCCCCACTAGATCCAAACGCTGTGGCTATAGAATGTGAGATTATTTGAATCTTTCTTGGTAAAAGACCTTCTGAGGTTGCGTATTTGATCATCAATGGATATGTTGGTGCAATGAACTATGCGGAGATTGATATAAATGTAGCAGAAAGAATGAGTTCGTGAGTAGTGAATTCCTTATGTTCAAACAAACGAGCGAAGCGAGTTTGTGAGTGAGTTTGTGAGTAGTGAGTTCCTTAGGTTCAAACAAACTCGCTTCGCTCATTTGTGAGTGAGTGCGTGACAAGTTGATATGGGCCAGCCAATTCACCGAACCAATAACAAAACCAATGCATTGATATCAACATGAAAACCAGCAGTATAGGCTTTGATTTCCTCATAATCTAGAGCACTTCACCTCTCAATACCCGTACCGCAATAATGGAACTCACACACACTCATTACGTTGAATATGTAATATTCTATGAAATATACAAAGAAACCTTATAAAATTCACCTAATAACCATACATTACACTTATACACAAAAGTCTCCCTAATTGAAGAATACGCTCGTTCGCCACGAACGAACGAACGAGCAAAGCAAGTGAGTGCGTGAGCGAGTGCGTGAGACTGAGTGATTATGTGAGTGATTATGTGAGTGATTTTGTGAGTGATTTTGTGAGTTCATTCGTTCATTCGTTCATTCGTTCATTCGTTCATTCGTGAATGAGTGGGGTACTTTGATTGTTCAAACTCCCTCAATCCCTCACTCCCTCACTCACTCACTCCCTCACTCACTCACTCACTCACCCGCTCACTCACTCACTCACTCGCTCGTTCGTTCTCTCGTTCGTTCTCTCGTTCGTTCTCTCGTTCGTTCTCTCGTTCGTTCTCTCGTAACTAACCTTCTGGAAACATTTTGTTTCGATACGTCCAAAGTACCTCATTGTAGCTTCTCATCACAAAGTTGGGATTGAACATACCAGAGCAATGACCATAACCTTTACTCAACATCACTCCAATTTTAGCTTATCAAATTAACGTTATGTTTGAACCCAACCAGGAAGCTTTAGATACTCATAAAACAGGAATTTACAGGTGAAAAGAATACATTAGCTTGATATGTTCACATCCATTAAGATGTAACGATCGAACCAGCGAACGAGCTCGCACTCAAACTCGCATTCACTCACGAACTCACGAATGAATTCACTCACGCACCCACTTACTCACTCACTAGAATTTGCATCCACTCACTCACTCACTCACTTACTAGAATTCGCACCCACGCACTCACTCATTCACTCGCTTCGCTCGATCGTACGTATCCGATTATCATCTAGTTGGGGATAGTTCCGAACTCACTCACTCACGAAAGAACGAGTAAACTTACTCACGAACTCACTCAGGCTCACGCACTCTCTCACGCACTCACTCACTCGCATCGCTCGTTCGTTAGCTCGTTCGTTAGCTCGTTCGCTCGTTCAATATCTAAAAACTTTTAGAAATTATCAAAAACCTGTTGACTCCTGGATTCAAGCGATACCCTATACCTCTAAACAGGTTCTTAACCAATACGCAGAAACCTTTCAATGACTCTACATCAACGACCGAACGAGCGAAGCGAGTGAGTGAGTGAGTGCGAACATCTGAGTGAGTGAGTAAGTGAGTGAGTGAGTAAGTGAGTGAGTAGTTCCGATCGAACGAACGACGAACAAGTAAACTTACTCACGAACTCACTCACTCAACGCACTCACTCACTCACGCACTCACTTACGCACTCAACGCACTCACTCACTCACGCACTCACTTACGCACTCAACGCACTCACTCACTCACGCACACCCTCACTCACTCAACGCACTCACTCACTCACCCACACCCTCACTCACTCACTCACTTGCGAGTTGCTTATTATCGTGTACTCGCAGGCCTCTTGGCTGCGAATTTATAGCCTTGATGATTTATCGAAACAGGAGACAAATATAGCTAGGAATGTTCACTTTTGTTATGAACGGACATTGAAACCTTGTCTAGGGAACATCGAGTGAATTTTCATTTGTCATATCATCTCACATGAATGATTTTTTGATGTGTCGGAGGTATTAACTTTTAACGATAATGATACACTTGGTTTGACTACCAGAGCAGTGTCACCTAAACATTTCTCTGTTTCTATCTCACTCACTCACTCACTCAAGCACTCATTCAAGCACTCACTCAAAGCACTCACTCAAAGCACTCACTCACTCACGCACTCACACTCGCACTCACTGTTATATAATTTCTGTCCCCTATTGGCAGTATATGTGATTCCCTAACGCAAGTCGTTGTTCCAGGACTTGCGGCTCCTTCTCTTTGATAGAACTGATGTATTATTAATTCAATAAGAACAAAGAATCCTTGATACTAAACTAACTAATTCTGACTAAAGATCTTCCTGATATTCCTTCTAATCTCCTTCATAATCTTGATCATCTTAATTCTACTACTTGGGACTTTGACCTTCTTATATAGTCCAAAGCCCCTACGGATTACTAATTCCGTATAGCAATTCAAGTCAAGATTCCTTCATATTCTGTTATCAATAGCAGCCTGCACATAAGTGCAGGGTCGAGAACTCACTCACACTCGCATTCATATGCAATATGTCTAACATTAATAGTCGGTTCGCAGCAGTATGTCTAACATTAAAAGTCGCTTCGCTCCTGAGCTGCTTCGCAGCAATATGTCTAACATTAATAGTCGCTTCGCTCCTGAGCTGCTTCGCAGCAATATGCCTACCATTAATAGTCGCTTCGCTCCTGAGCTGCTTCGCAGCAATATGTCTAACATACTGATTCGCACTATTTTGGAGCCTAATGCATACAGAGGTGGCAAAGTGTCCAATCCAATAAAGACTATTCAGGATATTTCTTGGATGTCTGTGCCAATCAATTGCAAGCAGTTGATTGATGGGACCTTAGTTTCAATATCTGTTTCATGCTTTGGAGAGGGTTGGGTTGAATTTGATGTATCAAACTGTGCCAAATTTAACTTTTTCGCAGTCAATCACTCACGAACTCACTCAAACTCGGACACACACACTCACACACACACACTCACTCATTCACTCAGTCACACACTCAGTCACACACTCAGTCACACACTCAGTCACTCGTTCATGTGAATGATAAGTGGATTAAATATGAATGATAATGAAGTATTATCAACAAGTATCAACAAGTGAATGTGGTAGTTTCTGAATCATGCCATTCGTGTATCTTGTTGATTCGAAATAATCATCTGCTCGGCTCTCAACTATTGATTGGTCTACTTTTATTCAAAGAATAAAATGGATGTTGATTGTCACAAGATTGAAATGGTGAAAATGATAGGAGAATTCGCTCACTCGCTCGTTCAAGTCAAGATGGCTTCGCTGTCATATCAAACGATTTTTTTACTCACTTACTCTCTTGTTCAAGTCAAGGTGGCTTCGCTCAGAAATAAAGAATATCATTCACCCGCGCACTTTCGTATCTCAATTCACTCGCTTTGCTCTTTCGCATGACATGCTGTGACTCAGTTTGCTTTTGGCTTCTGGTTGCGAAAAATGGTTGCGAAAAATGTTTGTTGCTCAGACTCCAAACTAACTGATGTGTTACCATTGCACTGGCTATTATATGGTCTCGGTTAGTTAGTTGGTTAGTTAGTTAGTTAGTTAGTTAGTTAGTCAGTTAGTCAGTTAGTCAGGCAGTCAGTTGGTCAGTTGGTCAGTTGGTCAGTTGGTCAGTCAGTTAGTCAGGCAGTCAGTCAGTCAGGCAGTCAGGCAGTCAGTCAGTCAGTCAGTCAGTCAGTCAGTCAGTCATTCAGTCAGTTAGTTAGTCACTTTCACTCACAAACTCACAAACTCACTCACTCGCTACGCTCGTTCGTTCGCTCGTTCGCTCGTTCGTTCGTTCGCTCGTTCGTTCGCTCGTTCGCTCGTTCACTCGCTAGTACTATGAGTTCTTGATACTAATCACCTGTAAATACCGACATATTAATACTTGAGGCTTTGCCTGGTTCGGACAATTGGGGTTCTTCAAACTTATTGCAGGCTGGAGATTGTATTCCTGAAGGGGGCATCTAGTGTACAGGGGAGGGGGGTATCTCAGGCATTACGATATGTGACGTAAAGGTGTAACAGAAATATACTGTGGGAATACTATGGACCACTAGATGGCAGGAAAGCAGTCTTTCGGGCAATCTCTATGGACCCGGTAGATAATATCAATTAGACGTACAAATTACAATTTGAATGACAGCACGAGCGAACGAACTCACTCACTCACTCGCTTCGCTCGTTCGTTCGTTCGTGAGTAGCGAAAATGAATCAGTGTTATATAATACGCCCAAACCTCCTAGTTGGGCTATTATATCCCGGATCTTTGTATTCTCTATGTAGAATACGTCATATACTTACTATCTGTTGATCTAAGCTTACACTTATTATAACAACACCCACGAATCACTCTATTCGTATTCACTGTACTAAACACAGCTCCTCTTTCCATTGGGAATACTAATATCTTATATAGTATATCCTTCCCAACTCCTAATAGAGAAACCACCTTCACAGGTAATGCCATAGCAACTTACTCCTTCTAATAGCAACCCTAGTACTATTACTAATGGAATTCTCCGAACATTACCTTGCATCATCTGACACAACTTAGCACACTACGGAGCCCTGATAGCCTGCATCCAAAGCAGGCACCTGCCATTATATAACATTACCCCCCCTCTAAAAGAGGTCCGTCATCATAGATCTCAAATGAATCTTCTTCATTTACTTAATTCAGATCAACTTCAACAATACTCGATTGCATGCGGACCTCTATAGGGCGACGTGATTCTCTATTATTAGTTTCACCAAGTCTTCGATCCATTCGTAAGTCTCTGTATGATCTTACAAAATATATCTCGAACAGTTTCCTGTCACTGTCACATCTCAAAATGAATCAATTCCATTGATCTAAACTCCATTCCCTTGATTAGGCTCATTTTCGAGAATTCAAGACTCCGTATCATAAAGGTGAAACTATTCCACATTGATCACTCTCAGTCCAATATCATTCGATTGCTCCATCCATATCAATAACGTACCAAGAACTTATCAAAAGCTCATACGTTGTTTGTGAAACTTTCTGCCAATCAATGCACATTGAACCTCCGCTAAGAACCTTTAACCTGACCCCCTACTACCCGTCCCACAACATCATCACTGTGACAGTTTGTGTACGTCTACTAGCAAGTGGCTGCAAGTAAAGTCATTCTCTAGGTGTTCACCCTCAAAGATTGTCCACAGACCCCATTCACAACCATATTGATACTTCCCATGCAACCATACAATTCCTTAAGAATACTTTCACATGAACATATAGTGATTTGCCTTTTCAGAACGTTAGTAAAACATCTTAACCTTTATCTTCTGATTCCCCGTAAACCAGATATCATGAAATTTTGTGGTTTTCTTAATACTTGCGGCTCCTGCCATTATATAACAGAATCAGAAAGTGAGTGAATAAGTTGCGAAAATTAATGAGTTCGCTCTTTCGTGAGTGAGCTAGGCCCATAGCTGTTCGCTCGTTTGCTAGGCACATAGGGGCCCTAGGGGTACCCTATGGACACGCCTGTAGCGTAATTCACCTAATCGGTATGACTGCTCCGGGGTCATAACTAGCGTTGGAAAGTATGGTAATATGACATAATATTAGCCATTGACCGTACACCGCAAACACAATCAATCACTAACGAGATCACGAACTCACAAACTATAGCAGTATGTCTAACATTTATGCTTCGCTCCTGAGCTGCAGCGGTATGCCTACCATTAATGGTCGCTTCGCAGCAGTATGTCTAACATTAATCGTCGCTTCGCAGCAGTATGTCTAACATTAATGGTCGCTTCGCAGCAGTATGTCTAACATTTATAGTCAGTTCGCAGCAATATGCCCACCATTAAGAGTCGCTTCCCTCCTGAGCTGCTTAGCAGCAGTATGTCTACCATTAATGGTCGCTTCGCTCCTGAGCTGCTTAGCAGCAGTATGCATACATTAATAGTCGCTTCGCTCCTAAGCTGCTTCGCAGCAGTATGCCTACCATTAATAGTCGCTTCGCTCCTGAGCTGCTTCGCAGCAGTATGCCTAACATTCATAGTCGCTTCGCTCCTGAGCTGCTTCGCAGCAGTATGCCCACCATTAATAGTCGCTTCGCTCCTGAGCTGCTTCGCAGCAGTACGCATACATTTATAGTCGCTTCGCTCCTGAGCTGCTTCGCAGCAGTATGCCCACCATTAATAGTCGCTTCGCTCCTGAGCTGCTTCGCAGCAGTACGCATACATTTATAGTCGCTTCGCTCCTGAGCTGCTTCGCAGCAGTATGCCTACCATTAATAGTCGCTTCGCTCCTGAGTTGCTTCGCAGCAGTATGCCTAACATTCATAGTCGCTTCGCTCCTAAGCTGCTTCGCAGCAGTATGTCTAACATTAATAGTCGCTTCGCTCCTAAGCTGCTTCGCAGCAGTATGTCTAACATTAATAGTCGCTTCGCTCCTAAGCTGCTTCGCAGCAGTATGCCCACCATTAATAGTCGCTTCGCTCCTGAGCTGCTTCGCAGCAGTACGTATACATTTATAGTCGCTTCGCTCCTAAGCTGCTTCGCAGCAATGCCTACTATTAATAGTCGCTTCGCTCCTGAGCTGCTTCGCAGCAGTATGCCTACTATTAATAGTCGCTTCGCTCGTGAGCTGTTTCGCAGCAGTATGTCTAACATTAATAGTCGCTTCGCTCCTGAGCTGCTTCGCAGCAGTACGTATTCATTTATAGTCGCTTCGCTCCTGAGCTGCTTCGCAGCAGTACGCATACATTTATAGTCGCTTCGCTCCTGAGCTGCTTCGCAGCAGTACGCATACATTTATAGTCGCTTCGCTCCTGAGCTGCTTCGCAGCAGTATGCCCACCATTAATAGTCGCTTCGCTCCTGAGCTGCTTCGCAGCAGTATGCCTACCATTTATAGTCGCT
>JAKUAJ010000234.1:2500-16567 GCA_030562865.1 Kodamaea lidongshanica (nom. inval.)
ATACTGTTCAATTGCAATTCTGTCATTTGGAAAGCCTCCATTTGCAAAGGAAATCGCCCATTTGTTGATGAGTCTACAGTTGTATTTACGATACATTGGAGATGAAAAAGGGAATCAAATGTAAAGAAAATCATGAGATAACCAATCGTATTATCGAAGCGAGATTTCAAACCAGAGACCTTTTTGAGTGTTAAGAATATACAAGTTTGTACTGAGCTACTTGGAAGTCATAAGCAGTCAATCCATAAGATTGAATCAAGAAGTTTGCTCGATCTCGTTCGCTCGATCTCACGCACGAGCTTACGCACACACACACACACACACACACACACACACACTCGCACCTTCACTCACTCACTCACTCACTCACTCACTCACTCACTCACACCCTCACTCACACCCTCACTCACACTCGCACCTTCACTCACTCACTCACACCCTCACTCACACCCTCACTCACACCCTCACTCACACCCTCACTCACACCCTCACTCACACCCTCACTCACACCCTCACTCGCTTCGCTCGCTCGCGTTCCTTTTTGTCCTTGTCTAATGCACTGACATAATCCTGCACTTGTTATATAGTATGGTTGTGACCCACAAATATCATAGACATGTTCAATCATAGACGTTGTAGAAATAGTATTGACATCATAAAAAGAATGAATCCCATGTGTTCGCTACTCACTCACTTTGCTCGTGAGTACTTTTTGACATCTTGTTTCAGCCACATTTCATGTGCCAACACCAATAAACACTCATGTAAGCCATGTTTTTGTCACCAGTGAAGAGATCAATTGCATGTGATTGCTTATTTCGTACCTCAAATTACTGTGAAGAGACACTCGATGCCATTCAGCAATTTACGATTAGTATATAGTGCAGGCGTATTCGACCAGAAAGTCTCTCTCCTTATTGTCAAGAATCTACAACCAGCTCCAATCAGATCATTATCAGACTCATCATAGTTGAGATTTTGTGTCATCTTTTCATGAGCGAGGAAAGAGACCGGATAGAGACGGGACGACACAGATACAGCACAGATACCACACAGAGACAGCACAGATACAACACAGAGATAGATACAGCACAGATACAACACAGAGACAGATACAGCATAGAAACAGAAATCTTTATATGGAAAAGATTATGTCGCCTGTTTGTGATCTATCCATTCCATATCATTTTGCTTGCCATACGTTGGATCGCCAACTATTTGTGCATTATCGATTTCTCGTAAACAGCACTTGATGTCTTATTATCTTTGCATCACACTAGCTGTTTGTATAGTGTGGAGGCCCTTTGCTATGGCTGTTTATACTATCCAATGTCTGTAGCTAATATAAATGCATGCTAATCTTAACGCTAGTTAGCGATGTTCGCCAAGTCTCCCGCATTGCTCACTAATGATGTCCCGCATTGCTCGCTATTGATGTCCCGCTTTGTTCGCTAATGATGTTTCGCGCTATTCGCTGATGGTCTCCCGCGCTACTCGCTAATGATGTCCCGCTTGCTCGGTACTGGCCCCACGTCCCATCCTAATCGTCCCGTGTCAAATCCCTCATTTTGAGTCACCGGGCGATCCCAAAAAAACCACAAAATCCCCGATAAGCGAGCCTTGACAGCGGAATTCACATCCCACCAACGTCCAACGTCCAGAACTGCATGGTCTTTAGAGGTTTGATACACCCAAACAACATGACACCAAAGGGACAAGACACCAAAGCGAAATGACATCAAAGAGACATGACATACAAGCAACATTACCCCCACACTACTCATCTATTCTCACACTTCAATACTCAACAACTACTCTACTCCTCTACTCTACTCCCTCACTCCCACTCCCACACTTGGCTTAGGATACCCATCCCCGCCAGCCTTATCACCGGGCCGAAAATCCCACGTGAAAGACGGGTTTGGGAAACCGCACAGGCGCGACAAGACATATAAAGCCAAGGAGTCGCTTTAAACAAAAAAAAGGCAGCAAAAACAGCTTATCACAAGATGATCTCTAGATTAGCAAGAAACCAAAGGAAACTCTCCTTGAGACTCGTTGTCAGAAGCCAGTCTACCCTCTCCTTGGGAACTACCCCATCTTCATATCCATCAGAACACATTGAGGCCGGTGCCGAACCATACCTCACCCCCAGTTTTATCGACAACAAGTTGATTAAATCCAACAGTGATCTCTGGTACGAAATCCATGATCCAGCCACCAACAACGTGATTGCTAAGGTGCCTCAGAGTACTGCACAAGAAATGGAGGAAGCTATTGCCTCTGCTGAAAAGGCTTTCCCTATCTGGAGAGACTACTCTATTATTCGCAGACAGGGTATCGCGTTCAAGTTTGTGGAATTATTACGTGCCAACATGAATAGAATCGCAGCTGTTATTGTGCAGGAACAAGGTAAGACATTTGCCGATGCTATTGGAGACGTTACCAGAGGTTTACAAGTGGCCGAGGCTGCATGCAACATCACCAACGACCTCAAGGGAGAGTCTTTGGAGGTTGCTACCGATATGGAAACCAAGATGATTAGAGAACCTTTAGGTGTAGTTGCTTCCATCTGTCCATTCAACTTCCCAGCCATGGTTCCATTATGGTCAATTCCTTTGATTTTGGTCACCGGTAACACCGCCGTTGTCAAGCCTTCGGAAAGAGTCCCAGGTGCCGCCATGATCATTGTGGACTTGATTGCTCAAGCCGGTGTTCCAGCCGGTGTGATCAACATTGTTCACGGTAAACACGATACCGTGACCACCCTTGTGGAAGACAAAAGAATCAAAGCTTTGACCTTTGTGGGAGGTGACAAGGCCGGTCAATACATTCACGCAAGAGGTAACGCCTTAGGTAAGAGAGTACAAGCCAACTTGGGTGCTAAAAACCACTTGGTTGTTTTGCCTGATGCAGACAAGGCCCAATTTGTTAATGCCTTGAACGGTGCTGCTTTTGGAGCTGCCGGTCAAAGATGTATGGCCATTTCCGTATTGGTGACTGTTGGTAAAACTAAGGAATGGGTCAACGATATTGTTAAGGATGCAGGACAATTGAAGATTGGATCTGGATTCGCCAAAGACTCTGACTTGGGTCCTTTGATCAGCCCAGAAGCTTTGGCTCGCCTGAAGGAAATCATCCACGACTCGGTTGCTGCCGGTGCCTCCTTGGACTTGGACGGTACCACTTTCACTCACCCAGAAGAAAAGTTTGCCAAGGGTAACTTTTTGGGACCAACCATCTTATCCAACGTTCAAACCCACCACCGTGTGTACCAAGAAGAAGTGTTTGCACCTGTATTGGCCATTGTGAATGTGGAAACCTTGGATGAAGCTATTGAATTGGTTAACAACAACAGATATGGTAACGGTGTGTCATTATTCACTTCTTCAGGTGCCTCTGCCCAATACTTTAACAAGAAGATTGACGTTGGTCAAGTTGGTGTCAACGTCCCAATCCCTGTGCCTTTACCAATGTTTGGTTTCACCGGTTCCAGAGGTTCCTTCTTGGGTGACTTGAACTTTTACGGTAAGGCTGGTATTACGTTTTTGACTAAGCCAAAGACTATTACTACTGCATGGAGACTGAGCACAATTAGTGAGCTGGTTTTAAAGCCATCCACTTCGATGCCTTTGCAACAATAAGCATGCGAGTGGAACGAGCATGCTAGCGAGCGAGCGGAACAAGCAAGCCTAACAAGTTAATGGGAGTTTATAAATTTCAGTGTATATTTTAGAGTGAGAATTGGTGAATGATGAAATGAATATATTAAAATCAAGTGATTGAATGTAAAAGTAAAACTATCCAGGTGAGCAGTACTTGATTATCACATTCATAAGATACTCAGCCAACGTGACGAAGAAGCCCATTGTTAGCCTGTAAGCCACTATTGTAAGCCACCATCATGAGCCTCGATAACCAAAAATAACCCTTGCGTATGTACGTTGTTTGCAAGTTTATGGAATTTGCTACAAGAGACAGCATGTGATGAGACATGTAAATGATGTATAGTTTTGACGTATTGGCATTAAAGTGTATATTGAATGTACCTAATGTGCTGAACTGCAAAAGTGCTTTACTCCAAGTATATTCTTATCAACTACAGTGTGAATGTGTGGTTACAAACCTATTTTGATTAAGCAGTCAGTGTATTAGACGACCCTGAGGTGCAAAGTGATAACGCACAAGCGAACGAGCGAAGCGAGTGAGTGAGTGAGTGCGTGAGTGCGTGAGTGCGTGAGTGCGTGAGTGCGTGAGTGAGTGACTGAGTACCCTGAGGTGCAAAGTGATTGCAAAAGTTGGATATTCTCACAAGGGGGGACCCTTGAGAGTTGACTGCAAAAGTTGAGAATTTTCACAAGGGGGGACTCTTGAGAATTGGCTGCAAAAGTTGGATATTTTCACAAGGGGGTACCCTTGAGAATTGGCTGCAAAAGTTGGATATTTTCACAAGGGTCCCCCCTTGAGAATTGATGCAAAAGTTGGATATTTTCACAAGGGTCCCCCCTTGAGAATTGATGCAATAGTTGGCAATTACTGAAAACTACCAAATTTATTAACACAACTAACAAAGTCACTCAAAGAATATTACCCCAAATAACCCATACAAATTATCAAATCACTCAAACAAAAATAAACATCTTTCACATTCCCATGATAAATATCACAACGTTGGATAGTGATATTCAGTGCTATATTCAGTTAGAGAGCTAACAGTTTGAGGGCTAACAGTTGGAGAGCTAACAAAGTTATATTCAGTTGGATAGTCATATTTTGTTTATTCATAGACTGTGCACACTCGCTAACTCACTAGCTTCACTCGTTTCGCTCGTTTCGCTCGTTTTGCGGGCTCCACATTACGTACTGTGGAGGAGGTGCAAATTACAAACACACAACCCAAGAGCTGGTTCTTCTTTCTTGACTCTATGAAATCACTTTGTTGTGTGTGAGCTCTGTGAATACCGAATCTACTTGATTCAATAAGATTTGTATACTTTAACACTATCTTTTTTATATAACTCTCTCTTCAATGCTTTCTTTATGAAGATTTGATAAATTAAAATCCATGAGCCTAACTTTGCAATGATGACGATTGTAAATTCTTGTTATGTCAGACGCTAAAAGAAATCCAGTAAAATGAGAAAAGTGTGGTGGCAACCCCAGGACATCTCTCTATATCGTTCTCACGCTTCAAGACATAAAGATAAATATGCTTTGCGAACGAACGAACGAACGAACGAACGAACGAGCGAAGCGAGTGCGTGAGTGAGTGAGTGAGTGAGTGAGTGAGTGAGTGAGTGAGTGAGTGAGTGAGTGAGTGAGTGAGTGAGTGAGTGAGTGAGTGAGTAAGTGAGTGAGTAAGTGCGATTGCGTGAGTGATATACGTCAATAGAAACCACTTTCATGCCACTAACATCTTTTTGATTTCTACGTCACTTTTAATGTATACACTCCACTTGTTGCATATAGTTGAGTTGCCTTTTATACTACGACGCAGCACTACTCATATAGTGTATTAGTATAATATCCATATACTATTCATACAAATCTAGGTACAGTACTCACGAACTCACGAACTTACTCACAAACTCACAAACTCACTCACAAACTCACTCACTTCGCTCGTTCGTTCCTAAAAGAGCAATAACCTACCAAACTAGCATACTTTAAATTGATCATTTATATGGATCCACGTTCGCTCAGTTTCACACCCAATGAAATCTACTTGATATTCAGAATGGTCTTTTTATATGAAGCCAATTCCCAAGGGTCCCCCCTTGGTGAAAGTCTCAGTGTTTTACTTTTTCTGAAGCAAACTCTCAAGGGTCCCCCCTTGGTAAAATCTCAGCTTTTTTTAAAGCCAGCTCCTACACTCATAATACTGTTTCGCATCACTATTGCAGTACTATTTAGTTAGTGACATATAATTTCTTGTTTAGTCAAACCACACTCATTAAGACTCTACTTTGCAAGTCAGTAACAGGAATTCATAGAATAGCAAGACCAAATGTTGAGGGAGATTGCCAGGCCCATTCAGAAGGCCGTGATCGATTTGAGTAGATGAGAATGAGCGAACAAACGAGCGAACAAACGAACGAGCGAAGCGAGTGAGTGCGTGAGTGAGTGAGTTAGTTTGTGAGTGAGTTTGTGAGTGAGTTTGTGAGTGAGTTTGTGAGTGAAGAATTGAGTGTCAATTTGACCATGATCATGACACTTTATATCTATTGGATTATGATCAAGACACTGAACATCAAATGGACTACTCAAGAACGAACGAACAAACAAACTCGCACTTACGAAATCAATCACTCATTCAATCACTCACTCAATCACTCATTCAATCACTCACTCACTCACTCACGAACTCACTCACGAACTCACGGACTCAAGTAATGAACTGATTGGAGTATTTGAGAGAAATGAGTGATTATAAAGCAAGCGTACTGTTGTTTGGTGGTGCTCCGTGAAACATTAGCAAGCTTATTGATGTTTGGTGGTGCTCCGTAAAAGCTTACTGATTTTTGGTGGTGCTCCATGAAACTTTAGCAACCTCGAAATCAATAATAATTGGACATCTACATAACTATAAAGTGTAACATTGAAATTTAAGAAATAGTTTGCTTAGTACCATTGATGTCCAAGGTTCTCGGAAATGTTTTCTTCTTTACGTAGTTACACGATAGTTTCAGCGGAGAAGAAAGAGGATTCCGTTTGGTTTTGACCAGAAACAGAATTCAGTAGGACATTGGGGAATAGCGTTTGACACTAACGAGCGAAGCGAGTGAGTGAGTGAGTGAGTGAGTGAGTCTGTAGGTGAGCAAGCGATGGTCACCCATACCTTATAGTCATTCTGGTGTATATAATGGCCAGATTTCAGAAAACTCATTACAGCGCAAATGGTTTAGTGGTAAAATCCAACGTTGCCATCGTTGGGCCCCCGGTTCGATTCCGGGTTTGCGCATAATTTTTAATGACCACGGAGCATTGGCACCACCCTTGAGTGGTGAATTCTTTTGATTAGAAGGTGATTTCTATAAATCAATACTCAATGCTCTGATTGATCGTTAGTATTGATACCAATTGTTATGACTTTAAATATGCACCGTCCAATACACGACACCATTGCTTAGTCAGAGGTGGTTTGCTATAATGTGTAGTGGCCCAATAGTAATGATACCACCAGTACTTAACTACATAATAACACCAAATTTGCTAAATCTACTACTCACCAATACGAAAAAGAACAATCACTTTACAGAATGTATACGTTCTCAAAGGCATCGTTCTCAAAGGCATTTGAGTAATCACCTCGTACGCGTGTGGTGCTGAATTATGGACAATACGAGTAGGTCTATTGGATATTGCGGTTAGTGTGTAATGCTTCTGTTCGTTTTCAAAATAACCAGTTGGTGATTAATAAATACTCAACTAAACTGGTTGCCGATTCTCATGATTGTGATTACCTCATCAAATGGACATGGTTACCTCGATACTATACAACACCGGTATTTCCATGATACAATATTATCTATATATATATATATTCGTGGCTTTGTCTGTATCGATTACCATTCAATCTCAAGCTACTTGTATAACTGTGAGACTGATAACTGTGAGACTGATAACTGTGAGACTCAAACCTGCGAGATACCTGCGAGATACCTGCGAGTAATACAAAAGTTAATTGGTATACGACTGCCAAAGTCAATCAAGGTATGAATCTTATCACTCCTTTGATTCAGAAGAGTCATCACACGTTATTAGATCATCTAAAGTAGGAAACAACTTGGAGGTCTTCCTTTGCTTATCTCTCCAGGTGACTTTAGAACAACCATTGGTTGCCATCGTATCTGGCTTACATTTTAGACTCTTGCTAATTATTTGCACATGGCATTGATATATAGTTTCCTCAAAACCGCTTACTGCACTTTGACAATTTGACATCATTCAATATAGGCAACCAATGCTTCGATAATACTGGAGCCAAGTTAAACCCTTTGTATGTCATTCCTTGCCTCTTAGCACATGTGACAGTGCATATTAGGCAAACTACGTTGTTTCCCAAAGAGATTGACGGAATTGGGGGATGCAGATCACCTAATCAGCTTCATCTTTGTTGTTGCAAAAATTGCCATTTTTAGAACAAAATGTCCCATTAAACGAGCGAAGCGAGTTTGTCAGTGAGGGAGTGAATGAATGAGTGAGTGAAGACGCGATTGAGTACGCCACCTGATACTGACAAGTGATATTAAAAGGCATACGTTGATAGGGAGTGAAGATTGCTCTTGTGTTATGGATCCGCTGTCAGGAAGTGACTATATTGTGTGAGCCAAATACTATTCGTCACGGGTCTCACTACACATGCACTCATAGTACTGCGAAGAAAAACTATTCGTCACGGGTCTCACTCGAGAGTACTACACATGCACTCATAGTACTGCTTCGCAGTACTATTCGTCACGGGTCTTCTGGTGATTTACACCCTACACCTTGTATACTCTCAGTTTCAATATCTACACAACTCATGCTCTTTTCAAGGCTTTTATAAGATCATCTTTCAAGAGATGAGCTGTAATCAAATTCAATGTATATGTAGTTATGAATATATATCTGTAATAGATAGAGATTTTGGTGATATCGCAACCTCCGCTCGTTCGGTCATATTGAGCTCAACAACATCTCCGAGGTTATTTAAACCATTTATTTGTTTGTTCAGACACTAATGAGCTTATCCAGAATAATTTGTATGAGAGAGATTCGGGTTATGCCAGTGGACTTCGCACACTCACTCACTCGTTACCCTCTTGATAGTATCGCTGGTACTTTATACATAAAATTACGGAGATCTTTACTCATATTCACACTCATCGTTGATTATCGTCATTGCACTGACATGTGTTGAGATGACATTTCTAAGCTCGTCATTGGCTGTTGGTGACCTTGGTAAGGTATTGACTTTCAAAAATAATGAAGGGTGCGGGTTTCGAACCCGCGCGGACAACGTCCAGCAGATCTTAAGTCTGCCGCCTTAGACCACTCGGCCAACCCTCCAATTGTGATGAAATAAAAATGTGTCATACACATCTTGACGTAAACACTTACTTGATGTAAAGCCTCGCATAGATACTATTCAACCGCTAAATGTTGACTCCATCAACAACCCAACCATTACATTATCACCCTGCTTCATATACGTATATATCATGTATACGTATTTTTTACAAGTTTTTGTCAAATTTATGATAAATTCCATAACTTGGGTTGATTGCTACTACGCAAACCGTATGTACTATCTTTGTCTGTTGTTGGAAATGATGGATTATGAATAAAAGATGAGGAACGAGCTAAGCAAATTCGATGTTGGTTCTGCTGCGAAGCAGCTCCGACCGTAGCGAGAATCGTGTATAGACTACGAGAATGCTCGAAATTACTGCAAAGCAGCTGCGAGCGTAGCGAGATTTGTATATAGACTACGAGAATGCTAGGAATGTATATACATTACTGCAAAGCAACTCCGAGCGTAGCGAGATTTGCTCGTTGCTCTTGCAAGATCTTAATCGATTTTGGTATACAGAATAAGTGAGTGAGTGAGTGAGTGCGAGAGTCTGAGCGAGAGTGAGAGTCTGAGCGAGAGTGAGAGTCTGAGTGATTGCGAGTGATTGCGAGTGAGTGAATGAGTGAGTAGTAAGTGCGAGAGTCTGAGCGAGAGTGAGAGTCTGAGTGATTGCGAGTAATTGCGAGTGAGTGAATGAGTGAGTAGTAAGTGTGAGTGAATGAGTGAGTAGTAAGTGCGAGTGAATTTACTAACTCGCTTCGCTCGTTAGTAAATTCCCATTTACTCTCACCAACTCGCTTCGCTCGTTAGTAACTTGGTATAACAAATAATTATACACCTTGACAAAGTTATCATGTCAGCTATTACACGAGAAGGCTATGTTTCGTACGCATCTGACAAGGCTAACATCTCAAAGAAATCTCCAATAGAGCGTATATAAACAGGTTGAACATGACAGTTATTTTGGTAATAGGTGGTTCGTAATAGTGGTAATGTAGTGGATGGGAATAGTATAATAGTGTGTGTAGTGGGTGGTGCGTAATAGTAGTACAATAGTAGTAATAGTAGTACTGTAATAATAGTCCTGTTAAGTTGGTACTCAATACCAATACTTTTTGGTATAAAGTTATAGAACTGCCTGTTTGGCCATATTAACAAGTTATTACGTTGGGGTGGGCAAACTATTCATTAGATAGCTCCTATAGTCAGAATGTGAATTGTATGAGCTGAGATATTTATCGGGTATTACGAACGTTGGCGTATAGAGCCTTTATATGAGAAGGTGCGAGTCGAATAATGTATATGTCAGATCGAATGAGCACGAACGAACGAACGAACGAACGAACGAGCGAACGAGCGAACGAGTGAGCGAAGTCACCAAATCACCAAATCACTAACTCAAACTCACTCTCAAGCTCACTCTCAAACTCACTCTCAAGCTCACTCTCAAGCTCACTCTCAAGCTCACTCTCAAACTTGCTTTGCTCGTTTGTTCGCTAAGGTTGATACTTTACCGTTACATTCTAAGAACTGCCTCTTCTGGGGCTGTTAGCCTGGGCAGCTTATTACACAAGAATGTGTTGTAGTTTTCATGAGGATTAGCATTAAAAGCAGTCAAGCTACGTAATAGAGCCCATATGGTATACCCAACAGTTTATTAGTTCGTGTATGTTCACTACTGATTAGCCAGGCAGAGAAATGTGGGTGCATCAATTTCGTCATCCAATCCGTGATAGTTTAGTGGCTAGAATCCCCGCTTGTCGCGCGGGGGACCGGGGTTCAATTCCCCGTCGCGGAGCTTTTTGCATCAATAACCTTGACAATTTTTTGGCATTACTATGACATGTTCATCATTATAAGCTCGAATGATCTGTGGTATGACGGTACTTGATTACAAACCCTTAGTTAAGTTTATTTGTTAGCTAAAATACTGTCAAGCATTGACTAAGTATCGACTAAGAATAGTGCTCAGTTACCGCCTCACACACACAGTGTGATATTTGACATGAAGCACCGATCATATCGTTGGTTTCAAACGTTTTCTCAGGTGGAATGTAATTACAAGTCAAAGAATTATCATATCCTTTCGTTATATTTCACTTATTCTACTCTTAACGATGCTTCTTTCCTAGGCAAGCCAGACAGCTTGAACGCAAGAAAACGTCACTGGATCCTGGTTCATAATCGTATCGTATATACAAGTTGAGGATGTCAAAAGCTTGAAGCTTTGATATAAAAAGCGTATAGAGTCCAACAGTTTTTAGCTAATTTTCACCAGACTGCTCATGTTGAATGATCAAAGAGGTTTTGCATCCATGCCGACATGAATCTTACCAGCTGGCACGAAAGGTGCTGGAAGTAAGCAAGCATGGTGAACGAACGAGCAAACGAGCGAAAGAAACGAGCGAAGCGAGTTGCAGCTTTATAAGACTCTACATGTCAGAAGATTACATAAATTCGCACTAGCTCAGGCACTCGCTCACATACTTGCACACTCACGCACTCACTCGATTTGTTTGCTCACTCACTTACTCGCACTCAATCGCATACTCGCACACTCGCACACTCAGGCACTCACTCAGATGTTTGTGAGTTGAGGGAATACCTCACAATATCTTGGTTAGCGTAATGTATGACCAGAATGAAAACAGATTTTCTATGGTAATGATGGCGGGTGAATATTTCATGATGTTTAGGGCGAACGAGTAAACGAGCAAACGAGCGAACGAGCGTCGTTCGTGCCGATTCATCTATTCTTTTGATATGTAGAGTCTTAGAGAGCTGTCAAGACAAAGTACAAAGCTGTAAACTAGTTTCCAAAGAATTCTTTTGATTTGTATGATTTTTAGTATAACCAAGTGAGGTTTACTTACAACTATGACACTATGATATTTAGACTGGTGGTTTATGCTTAGTTTATGCTGAATCAAAGCAAACCGAGTTGAGTGAACCGAGTTGAGCGACGCCATCAGTAAAGGCTGTTTGCATATTTTGATGATTGGCGATATAGAAATTCAGGACATCGTTATTAGGGCTAAGTTCGCTACTCACTCACAAACGAGCGAAGCGAGTTTGATTGACTCAAGGAGTTTGCTACTCACACACGCACTCACAAACGAGCGAAGCGAGTTTGATTGACTCAAGGAGTTTGCTACTCACAAACGCACTCACAAACGAGCGAAGCGAGTTTGATTGACCCAAGCAGTTCGCTACTCACACACGCACTCACACACGCACTAGCACACACACTCACTCTCGCACTCACACGTACACACACGCACTCGCACACACACTCACTCTCGCACTCACTCTCGCACTCACACACTCGCTTCGCTCGTTCATTCGATGTTTTTTATCTGTATGCATAGTATACATTGTCATGGTTGATGAGTATTTTGGCTGTTGCTATAGGTGGACTCCTGTGTACTAGATGGTTTAAGCGGATATGCACACCAGTTGAGCCAAGGTATACTATAGTTTTCAAAGATTTTTTAATGGATTTGGTGTTTGAGGTGGAGAGTCAGACTGTTGGTATAGTTTTAGATTCGTTATTCGTTCAGATTTGTTAGTTGTTCGTTCAGATTCGTTAGTTATTCGTTCGTATACTTTCAGATTCGCTACTCGCTTACTCACACTCGCTCCTCACTCACGCACTCACTCGCTCACTCACGCACTCACGCACTCACGCACTCACTCACGCACTCACTCACTCACTCACGCACTCACTCACTCACTCACTCACTCCTGCACTCTCAATGTGAATAGTAATGTGTACACCACGTAATCTGTTCAGTATAGCTATATTCTAGTGTCTCTTACTCCAATAATCAACACTTTAACTAATCCATTCCATACCCCTAGTTAATAAGCAACTTGGCGAGTTGAGTGAGCAAAGCAAATCGAGGAGAGCAAAGCAAATCGAGTTGAGCAAAGCAAACCGAGTTGAGCAAAGCAAACCGAGTGAAAGAGCAAAGCAAATCGGAGCAAAACAAACCGAGTTGAGCCAGTTGAGAGAGCTGTTTGATGGTTCATCACGACAGTATGATCAAAGACTGGCAAACACATACTCATTGTCACATTTCACGCTATCAAACATACAAGAGAGGTTTCAAATATTCAAGGTTGTATGCTTAATCTTTATTAACATTCAAAGGTTCTCACCTTAAAGATGTTGGTGGCTGACAGGTTGTGCGTACACTCCTTATTGTTGAACCCGCGCAACATCTATTTTTGCAGCCATTTCGGCCAATCCAACAAAGAGCTCGGGGAACCATTACTTGGTCTTTGCTTGGTTGTGGGGTTGGTATTGTCACATATAATGCTGGCAAAAGTTGGGTTTGTGGTGTTTCGAGGTGATATGGTCTTTGTTGGGAAGTGATAATAGTCTATTGATATCACTATTGTATTGTTACCGAATATCTGTCATATACTTCACAGTTATACGAAGGTGTTCATCTGCTCGTGTAGTTGCTCGTAATACACTTTGTGAGACTTTGATTGCTCGTACGACTGCACGACTGGGTATGACTGTTGGGATTGTTGGTACGATGTATCTTGGTGCCGAACTCATAAACTTGGGATCCTCATCACAGGTGTATGTGGACACCAATCCGATCGTTATTGTCTCCAAATCGGAAGTTAATCGGTTCGTACATTGTGCTGCGATTTTGTGTATAAGGTGGAGGATTTTGTGAATGTATTGTATTAGTGAACGAGCGAAGCGAGTGGGTGAGTATTAATGAACGAGCGAAGCGAGTGAGTGGGTGAGTATTAGTGAACGAGCGAAGCGAAGCGAGTGGGTGAGTATTAATGAACGAGCGAAGCGAAGCGAGTGAGTGAGTGAGTGAGTGAGTGAGTGTATGAGTCTGTATGTATTAGTATTGATATGTACTAGTGTTAATGTATTATTATTTGTTGGTATAAGAATTCATTAGTATTAGTATTCATTAGTATTCATTAGTATTCATTAGTATTAGTATTCATTAGCATTCGTTAGTATTCATTAGTATTAG
>JAKUAJ010000234.1:16667-33383 GCA_030562865.1 Kodamaea lidongshanica (nom. inval.)
TTGCTCCTACATTCCCTTTATTGTCTTTTGCCACCAAACCCACACCTCATTCTGGTTACATCATCAGATAAACCATCTCTTTAATCGTGTGGCAAATTACATGCACCTTGTGCATTATTAACCCCCAACACATTAATCATTGCCACCAGTCATCGTCACCCATCGTCTTCAACTAACCAGAGTGTCTAACCTGTATTGTGGCAATCTACTGTACACAATTCCATTGTCTCCTATTTCTCGGTTAATTGGGTATTATATGTCCGAGAAGGTGATACGTGTGAGAAAAAGGCGTAGTCTCTAAAGGTGATGGTGAGTGGTGAGTGGTGAGTGTTTGTGAGTGTTTGAGAATCCTTAGCGAGTTCTTGGCGAGTTCTTAGCGAGTACTAGCAAGATGAGATTATTGTTGATGAGTTCTAGCAACACGACCCCCACACATACAAGCAACCGTATATCATGTCAATATGTAATCTAACATATATTATTATAGTCAATAATAGTCATTACAGTTACTCATTATAGTCATTACATTCATTACATTACATCCATTACATAACTCACATCATTCATGTTCACCATTACATAATCTATATCCCCATACCCTGATCACGTTCTCGATGACTAGGAATCAAAAAGACCCGAAAAGTTCCGCAGATATAAAAGAGCCGAAACCTCATGAAAAAAACTTCAGATTGTAGGTGGAAAAAAATACAAGTTCCAGCAGCAGCCTTGATACATTATATATTCATCCAATGACGCTTGCCATGAAGCCTGCCGTGACCCCCTTTGTTGTCCGGCCCTCGAAGGAATGGGTACTACCTCCTCGCGTCCGTGCCGGGAGAAAGCCTCTGTGCAGTAAGAGGCCTACAAAGAGAAAAAGTGTTGCTGACACTATGCAAACTGAGGAGGAAAAGTTGCTAAATGACTGTATATTTATTGTGGAGGAGGAGAATCTGGCGTTAAAAGCGAAATTGCTAGCGTTGATTCATGAGTACAAGAACTTGCTGGACAAGGTGCTAAACAACCAAGTGGATGATTTTGAGTCTTTTATCAATTTTAATAATGAAGAGGTTAATTCAAACCCTGTGACTTTGATTGAGGGGGTTAATCATATTAAGGGGGTTGAGAATATTGAAGGTGTTGATATTCAGGGTCTTGATATACATCTTGATGGTATTTCTGAGAGTGTTGGACTCGCCGAAAGTGTTGGACTTGACGGGATATCCGAAAGTGTTGGTCTCAATGGGATATCTGAAAGTGTTGGACTTGACGGGATATCCGAAACTATCGCTCTCGCTAGTATACCCGAAACGGTCACCCTCGACAATAACATCAACATCTCAGATACAGAAATCACACAACTTACACACATAACTCAATTACCAGACACACGATATTCAGGTGTACGTAAACAGTTTGATTACGAAAACTATGAAAAATTAGACACGGTCGAAGACTCGGACGCAGAAATCGACTTTGAAGATGACGACGAAGAAGGAAACTTGTCCAGAACAATCTCACCATCCTCTGACTTTGAATCCCACTCGCTCATGTCGTCACTCACTCGGTCCACCACCATCTCCCTGGTGAATACCGAAAAAAGAGGATACCCGTTTAAAAACTTGGCTTCGTTCTTTGACTTGCCAAAGTATGAGGAAGAGGATAATGACTTTAGTTTTCACTTTCACTTTGATGAGGTGATGAACATTCAGTGAGGTGGTTTGTGAGGGTGGCTCGCAGGGTAATAAACATTCAGTGAGGTGGCCCAGCAAACCCTTTAGGCATAAAATATACAATCCTCATATAAAATCTGTAGACTGATGTACACTCTCGACACTAATGATGTACACTCTCGACACTAATGATGTACACTCTCGATTTCGGATCTCCATTTCCGAGTCAATCACATGAAAAATGATGTCATCAATCGACAGTGCGTCAGATTATAGTTTAGGTATAATTGACATGTGGGATTATATTAATTTACATGAGATATTATAAACATTCGTGTAGTTAATCATCTTAGTTCTCGTGTGTGCTTTTGCTCCGTGTCCAACATCTTCACCTCGTCTGACCTCGTCCCATCTCTTCGCTACGCTGCTCGGTAATCGGCACAAGAGCCAAATCACACCCGACCTCTTCCGTTAAATAAGCTTTTCTGGGTTCCAAGAATTGCTATTTTTGGCGTGGCTTAGTATGGGGTAGATTAGTCATGGCGTATTGATTGGTTGTCCTTGATGGAGGTTTGGTGTTCTTTTTGATTACGTGGTTAATTGTCGTAGAACGAACAAACGAACGAACGAACGAACGAACGAGCGAGCGAAGCGAGTGAGTGAGGGAGGGAGTGAGGTTCGTTTCATTTCATTAATTCTCAAGGGTCCCCCTTGGTCTGAATTCCCAAGGGTACCCCTTAGATAATGTCAACATACTGGGGTTCAACTGGGGGTTGGCCACGAAGACAAAAAGATACTCCGATACCGGGAGTCGAACCCGGGTCTGCTCGGTGAGAGCGAACCGTGATAGCCGTTACACTATATCGGAATTTATTGGAAGTTGAAAATGTGGCATCTTCATAAGGAGGACGCTGATGGGTTTGCCCTCTCGAGTTAATCATCAAGTTTGTAGCAAAAGTGCAATGGTAAACTTGTGTATTCATTGTAGTTTTCTTATAACACTGCTCTGAAAGCTATTTGTCAAGTGTACTTGCCATTGAAATCGTGACACATTACATGGTACGCAGCTGGTTTACGTCTCCACTAAAACGAGTTGAGCGAGCGAAGCGAGCTTAACGAGTGGAGTTGAGTGGAGTGGAGTTGAGTTGAGTTGAGTGGAGTGGAGTTGAGTTGAGTGGAGTGGAGTTGAGTTGAGTGGAGTGGAGTTGAGTGGAGTGGAGTTGAGTTGAGTGGAGTGGAGTTGAGTTGAGTGGAGTGGAGTTGAGTGAAGTGGAGTGAAGCGAGCTTAAAGAGTGGAGTGGAGCAAATGAGTGCATTGGGGAAACGAGTGTATCGGAGAAACGAGTGGAGTGGACAAACAAGTGCATCGGCAAATGAGTGCATCGGAGAAACGAGTGGAGTGGACAAACGAGTGGAGTGGACAAACGAGTGGAGTGGACAAACGAGTGGAGTGGACAAACGAGTGGAGTGGACAAACGAGTGGAGTGGACAAACGAGTGGAGTGGACAAACGAGTGGAGTGGACAAACGAGTGCATCGGCAAATAATGCATTGGGGAAACAAGTCCATCGGAGAACGAGTCCATCGGAGAACGAGTCCATCGGGCAAACTTGCAGTACTCTTCTTAAAGACTTTCAGGTAACTAATGGGTGGCTAATGCGTGGTCATTACGTAAATTTGCAACCAATTAGACCCATACCGCAACAACTACCACCATCATAAGCTATTACAAATCAGTGGCAAATAGAATTCCTTACGAATTCAGTTATAAATGTATAGGTGCCGAATAGTCAGAGAGTAATATACAGATTATTTCATCAAAAATAGAAGTGTTTAATGTGACGATAATATTATATGAGCGTAGGTGACCTCTAAAGACTACTTTGCTGTATCTTCAAACGAGCGAAGCGAGTTTGTTTGAATATACATTGCTACTCACTCACGCACTCTCGCACTCACTCACCTACTCACTCAGTCTCGCACTCACTCACTCACTCACTCACGCACTCACGCACTCACGCACTCACTCACGCACTGACTCACGCACTCACACTCGCACTCACTCACTTACAAACTCGCTTCGCTCGTTCGCAGCACTTCAAATGATGCACTCAACAAGATTATATCCATGTTGTCTCTTTAATATCACTCAAACGTCTTCATTACAGAGATTAAACTTGTGTTTAGAGTGGGGTCACTTTGAAATTCTTTAAACGTTATCATATAATCATATACATTACCTCATTAATACATTTCCAACCAAACTACTTTCAAATCAAACACATTCCAACTGGTTCTTGTCAGTTGACTTGCCAACTCATTCAGTTAATAAGCTCCCTCCAGCCAACGGCACCATAGTTGTCACTTTTGCGGATATGAATTGCCTTTGTAGCAGTCCAATCATAAATGTATGAATAGTGGTGCGTAGGATATTGTATTAGTGTGTGAATATGTAGTACTCACAAACGAGCTAAGCGAGTTGGTGAGATTGTGAGATTGTGAGTGAGTGCTTGAGTGTGAGATTGTGAGTTCGTGAGTGTGAGTGAGATTGTAAGTGCGTGTGAGTTCGTGAGTTAGTGAGTGAGTCAGTGCGTGCTTGAGTGCGTGAATACGTGAATGAGTATAAAATTCTTACAATTTGAATGCAAACGAATGAGTTAGAATTGTTTGATTTATATACGAATGAGCAAACTTAATTCTTTTGATTTAAAAGGAATTTACCGTGCCTTTGATCGTCTGGTGAAGTTTTCATGTAACAATACCCGTAGTGCAGTAATGTAACTATAGTATTCTCTACTCACTCACTCACTCACTCGCTTCGCTCGTCTTGATGTGTGGTGTATGTCTGATTTTCATTTTTCAAACAGCTCTTGAGCATAAACCCTGGAGAATAGATTATGTCAGACACGCCTGCAGCAGTATTTGAAGAATGCTTGAGCGATCAACTTTGACTTGCATGAATTCAAAGCTATGATTGTACTGTTTGTATGATTGTACTGTTTCTGTGATTTCTTTTCATGGTTCAAACCAATCTACACTAGATTGATTGTGTGGGTAAGCTTGGTGTAATAATGGATTCTCAAGGCGTTGAACACTGGTTAAGCATTACCAAATAACACTATCAAATTAGATACTAGAATAGACTATTTAAAAGTTGGATACGCTATTTAACCATATGACCAACCAGAATTCAAAATTAATACTTTAAGCACTCAAAAGCTTTCGAATAAGCATAAACTGAGAAGGAGTTGTGATAAAGTTATTGTAAGGTTTCCAAATTTTTAACATATGTTCAGTCCGTAAGTTGTCATCTAATCAAAGCGAGTGAGTTCGTTCCATTATTACAGTCAATAGTGCTGGGTGATTTTGATCGAGGGTGAAGATGTTGGTACGCAAAATAGTACTGCGATATACAAACAGTGCTGCGAAGCAGCATTATGAGTATACTTGTTACTGCGAATATAGAGAACTTATTATGAGTACTACTTCGCAGTACTATGAGAAATATACCAAGTTTATTATAACCTCACAGAACCACCTCACAGTACCTCCTCGCAGCACTACCTCACAGTACCTCCTCGCAGCACTACCTCAAAGTACCTCCTTCCAGCACTACTCATAGTACCACCTCACAGCACTACCTCACAGTACCACTTCCCAGCACATCCTACATTATCAATCTTTTCCATTCCCTATCCTATGATTATTGATTATTCAATTCATTCTTTATAAACATCTACACTTTTTCGATTCTTTGCATACCCAATCCATATTAAATTCAACTGGATGTTCAGATGAATTTAATGTCTTTACACATAATGTCGAGTGGACAAGCGAAGCGAGTGAGTGAGTGAGTGAGTGAGTGAGTGAGTGAGTGAGTGAGTTCGTGAGTGAGTTCGTGAGTGAGTGAGTGAGTGAGTGAGTGAGTGAGTTCGTGAGTGAGTTCGTGAGTGAGTGAGTGAGTGAGTGAGTGCGTGAGTGCGTGAGTACGTGAGTGAGTGCGTGAGTGAGTGCGTTTGTTCGTTCGTTCGTTCATTCGTCAGTTCGTCAGTTCGTCAGTTCGTCAGTTCGTCAGTTCGTCAGTTCGTCAGTTCGTCAGTTCGTCAGTTCGTCAGTTCGTCAGTTCGTCAGTTCGTTCGTTCGTTGTTCACAATCTCACAATCCCACAATCTCACGAACTCGCTTCGCTCGTTCGTATGATCTGCAATCTGCATCTTGTGCTTCAATACGATTTGTGTGCCTACATCCTGAGATTACTATCCTTCAAGCGATATAGCAATTAATTTATAAACTGCTGCAAAGCAAGTTGCTAAAATTATAAAACACCTGCTTAGTTCCATCTTGACAAGAGCACCACCTTGAAAAAGTCACTCACTAACGCACGAATGCACGAATGCACGAATGCACGAACGCACGAATGCACGAATGCACGAACGCACGAACTCACTCTCGCACTCACGAACTCACGAACTCACTCTCGCACTCACGAACTCACTCACTCGCTTCGCTCGTTCACTCGTGAATGGTCCAGACACAATAATAATTTCGAGATCTCTTTCTTGATTTTGTGGGTAGTGGTGCATGGCCGTTCTTTGGTGGTGAAGTGATTTGTCTGCTCCAGACCTTAACTTTTAAATAGGTATGCTAGCATCTGGAGGTACCTTCTTAGAAGGACAATCTATGTCAAGTAAATTGTGAATTGTAAATAGTGAATTGTGGATTGTTATGGCATTATCTCATATTAGTTGTTTTTAATCAACAAGTATGGTTGTATTGTTACTATTACTATTACTGTTAGTGATACTGTTAGTGATACTGTTAGTGATACTGTTAGTGATACTGTTAGTGATACTGTTAGTGATACTGTTACTGTTAGTGATACTGTTACTGTTAGTGATACTGTTACTGTTAGTGATACTGTTACTGTTAGTGATACTGTTACTGTTAGTGATACTGTTACTGTTACTGTTACTATCAAAAAAATCAGCACTTATCAAATTCTACAATTGCACTCTCCTTTGCACTAATTAGTGTTTTTAGTGCCTTTGAGTGAGTGAGTGAGTGAGTGAGTGAGTTTGTGAGTTCGCTCATTCGCTCGTTCGTGAGCTCTTGAATTCGCTCGTTCATCTGTTCATCTGTTCGTCTGTTCGTTCGTTCACCAGTTGGTTCATTTACAGAATAATCGTTTTATGTAAGATTTTATACGATATAATGAACATCAGAGTTGTATATCTATGTTTTTGGAGAAATTCAGGTTTTATGAGAATCTGAGGCATGGTTAGGGCTTAATGGCGTTCTAACTTTTAGGTATTTGATGATAGTGAGTGTGATTCTAAGATGAAAGTGAGTGGTGTTGGGGTTATCCGGGATGTTACGAATGGTGGGAAGAAATTGATGTGGTGGAATTGTCCGTGGGAGGAGATTCTTGACCTTGGATAGACAATCTATGGGTTTTCGAGGAGTCGAGCGAACGAGCGAACGAACGAACGAACGAACGAACGAACGAACGAACGAACGAACGAACGAACGAACGAACGAACGAATGAACGAGCGAGCGAACGAACGAACGAACGAACGAATGCACTCGCACGCACTCACTCACACATTTTCTCTACTCACTCCCTTTCACTCAAATTCCCTCTCACTTACACTCCCTCTCACACTCCCACTCACTCCAAATGTTTTATACTCGTCCACTCTGTTTGAGCTATATTGAGTAAAATCTCCCCATTCTCAGTTATCGTAATGAGTTTCAATGTACCATGTATAACTTCTATCAAACTCAATAACCAATAAGCTTGATAGACTGAACAAACAACGAGCAAACGAACGAGCGAACAAATGAGCGAACAACGAAAGGAAGCGAGTTTGTGAGGGAGACATGAGCACTAGCGAACAAAAGGGCGAACAAACTGGCAAACAAACTGGCAAACAAACTCGCTTCGCTCGTTTGTGAGGGAGACAGCACGAACATTGTATCACCAATTAAACATCCATTTCATTCACCACCAGCTTAATAACTCTACTTGAGAACATTCTCACAATGTTGATCATACAAATGGATTGATAGTTTTAATCTTTATTCTAACTATTATTCAACTATATCTTACATATTCAATGAATCCAGAAGTTACACACTTGAAGCAAATGAAACTGATCATATCAAAATATAGAGAGTATCAGATGCAAAAGCGGTAGGAAATTAATCATAAGCGGGGCAAGGCCAGTCGCTTAGAAGAGCAAAGCAACAGCGGCAACAGCAGCGAAACCGAACTTGACAGTGTTGGCAGAGTTTTCAACTGGTTGTGGGGCAACGGTTGGGGCAGTTGGGTGTTCTGGAGCTGGTTGGGTTGGCTTTTCTGGGGTTTGGGTACAGTGGTGGTCAGAACAAGAAGTGATGGTGACAAGGGTGTGCTTGGTGGAGGTGGTGACAGTGGTCACTGGGTCTTCTGGCTTTGGTGCTGGGGTGTGGTCTGGAGCACTGATTGGGCCTTGAATACTAGTGCTTGGGTCTTCTGGCTTGGTTGGAGTGTCTGGCTTGGTTGGAGTGTCTGGTTTGGTTGGGTCTTCTGGCTTGGTTGGTGGTTTGGATGGGTCTTCTGGCTTGGTTGGGGTGTCTGGTTTGGTTGGGTCTTCTGGCTTGGTTGGAGTGTCTGGTTTGGTTGGGTCTTCTGGCTTGGTTGGGGTATCTGGCTTGGTTGGGTCTTCTGGCTTGGTTGGAGTGTCTGGCTTGGTTGGGTCTTCTGGCTTGGTTGGTGGCTTGGTTGGGTCTTCAGGCTTGGTTGGGGTGTCTGGCTTGGTTGGGTCTTCAGGCTTGGTTGGGGTGTCTGGCTTGGTTGGGTCTTCAGGCTTAGTTGGGGTGTCTGGCTTGGTTGGGTCTTCAGGCTTGGTTGGGGTGTCTGGCTTAGTTGGGTCTTCAGGCTTGGTTGGAGTGTCTGGCTTGGTTGGTTCTTGTGGTTTGGTTGGAACATCAACACCACCTGGGGCAGCTGGAGCAGCACCGTCAGCAAGGACAGAGGAAACGATAGCAGCAAAGACAAGGTTCTTGAATAACATTTTAATTGAGAGAGGGAATTAGTTGGTTTGAATGAGGAATAAAGAGGGGCATTTCCATCACCTTATATACCCAAAATCTTGATGGAAATCTTGATTGAAATCTTGCTTGCAAATGAAATTGCACTACGGATCTTTCAAGGTTATTCCCATGCAGATGAGATTTGATAAATATTACACAAGTACACGGAATAAGCATATTTCAATTAAAAGTTAACTAACCAGTGCTTTTAAACAATCTAAGCGAGGAGTTTACGAGCTCATCTACCCCATACTAAAATCATACCAAGAAAATAGCTTCCATAGACACTAAGAATGCCAAGTGATACTGACAGGCTGGCTTGACTTAGGGCTCTCTATGAATCATCAACCAAGAAGCACCGCTCTTATTCTACCCGATCCCTCCAAAATAGGCATGAAAAGTTTTGTCACCTTGTCTATTATTGGTGTTACAATACTAATCCTGGAGATTGCAGTGCTATTATTGGTGGATACAATGCTATTCCTGGAGATTGCAGTTCTATTTTTGGATTAGTTATTTATACTTATAGAGCACAATAATGTAAGGACACAAGGATACGTAGTTTTTCTTTTGAAAGGATGTATTTAAGTTGTGGTGCTGATTGTGGTGAAAACGAACGAACGAACGAGCGAACGAACGAACGAGCGAACGAACGAACGAACGAACGAACGAACGAACGAACGAGCGAACGAGCGAAGCGAGTGAGTGCGTGCGTGAGTGAGTGCGTGAGTGAGTGCGTGAGTGCGTGAGTGAGTGAGTGAGTGAGTGAGAATGAGCGTGTGAGTTCGTTCGTGAGTTCGTGAGTTCGTGATTGTGAGTTCCATGACAAGGACACAAATATACAGGAATTGTTCTTTTTCAAAGGACTTATTTAAGTCGTGGTGCTGTTTGTGGTGAAAATGTGTTCTGGAGCACCTGCGAGCGAAGAGTATGACCGAACGAGCGAGCGAAGCGAGAGAGTGAGAATGAGAGTGCGAGTGAGTGAGAGTGAGTGTGAGTGCGAGTGAGTGTGAGTGAGAGTGTGAGTGAGAGTGCGTGTGAGTGATTGAGTGAGTTCGTGAGTGAGAGTGTGAGAGACTGCGAGTTCGAGGAAGTGCGAGCCCGAGGGACTGCTTGTTCGAGTGAATGTGAGTAGCAAACTATATGGATTATACAAAAACTCAGTCTTTTCTTTTTGGAAAGCATCTTCACAAGATTATCCGTATCAAGTATGTATCGAGCAAGTTTAGATTATCCGTATCAATTATGTATAGCCTTACTTTAGATTATCAGTGTCAAGTATGACTTGACAATAGAACCCCCTCACCGCACGTAACAGCCGCATATTAGTATACTTTTGGTTTCCTCACCACAATAATGTTACAGCCGCATATCACTCAGTATGCTTTTGGTTTGGTTCTATACAATCTTTAGATCTTGCCATCGATTCGGGCCCACAAACCTTATTCCCATTAAGCTTTTCTTTTTTGAGAATAAACTTTCAAGAGATTTCAGGATCACCAGTGTCTTTATTTAGGTGACATAATTATATAAATAGTATAGTTAGGTGTAGTATGTTAGGTATAGTATGTTAGGTATAGTGTATTAGGCATATTATATTTATATTAGGCATGGTGTATACTATATATCGTTTTGTTTGATGAGGCTATAGTAGTAACTATCTTTGCTAATTTCACTAACAACGTGTCAGTGGGAGCTCATGATTAAACTGACTGGGCTCATGACTGAGAGTGAAAATAAAGTATTCATTCAGTTTATTGTGCAATCACTCACTCCTTTTAGCAATCACTTGCTCGTTTTAGCAATCACTTACTCGTTTTAGCGCTGACTCACTCCTTTTAGCTCTGACTCACTTCTTTGTGCACTGACTCGCTTCTTTGTGCACAGACTCGGTTCTTTGTGCACAGTCAGATCTTTAAGGTTTTATCGCATGGAAGGTCTAAACCTGCAATCTCCATAAGCACAGTGAAAAGCCAATAAACAACGAACGAACGAACGAACGAGCGAAGCGAGTGAGTGAGTGAGTGAGTGAGTGAGTGAGTGAGTGAGTGAGTGAGTAGCGAAAATGGGTGAGTAGCGAAAATGAGTGGGTGAGTAGCGAAAATGTGTGAGGATCGATGTGTGAGGATCGATGTGTGAGAAGCGATGTGTGAGAAGCGATGAGTGAGTAGCGAAAATGAGTAGCGATGTATGAGAAGCGATGTGGGAGTAGCGAATACTTTTGATTCAATACCTTCAATCAATAATGTAGTTTGATTGGATATGAATCTTTATTCAAATTCATTATGAATTCTATGATAACTGCTATGATTTTCATAACCTCTTAGACGTGTTGAGTGAGCATGGTGGTGAGGTATTAATATATAATCCTATACTATTCATATATTCCTCCTACTATTCGCACGCTGGTGAGGTATTAATCTATATGCCCTATACTATTCATATATTCCTGGTACTATTCGCACGCTGGTGAGGTATTAATATATAATCCTATACTATTCATATATTCCTGGTACTATTCGCACGCTGGTGAGGTATTAATCTATATCCCCTATACTATTCATATATTCCTCGTACTATTCATACGCTATTCGCATACTATTAATATATTCCTTTGCACTATTCGCACTATTCGCATTATTCGACTATTCGCACTCGCACACTATAGTAAAGACTCTTTAAGCTTCATCTACAACGGAATTCCTCTTGATTAACACAACTCGACTGTCATCGTTATTCTTGCAAAAGATATCATAAGCAAACTCTAAAAAATTTATTTCAATCAAAATTTCTCACTCTTTGGGTATCTGTTACACCTCAACATTAATCATTTTCACTCTCATAATGATTAGTATTGAAAGTATCAACGTTCAACGATTTGAAGGCCATATTGGATTCTGTATCAATGAAAATGTTTAATATGACAGGTTAGTATGACAGAGTAGTATGACTGGTTAGTATGACAGGTTAGTATGACAGATTAGTATGACAGATTAATATGACAGATTGATATGACAGATCCATTTTTTGGTCTACAACCTCTTCAGATGTGTTTTTGTACTTGACTATATCACATGAACTCAAAATGATTTCATCGTGATCCTTTACAAACTTTTTCAACTTTCTTGCAAAAAAAAACCAGCATCGTTGATCCAAAGAAGAATTAAAGAGTGCATATACTTGCTATTGATATTGACAAACTAACCTCTAAAATGACCGAATGGAATAGTTACTTTGGTATTGGAGAATTGGCACTGAAGATATTAACGAATCATTCAGTCACTTGATGGCATGCTTGTATGAGAGTGAGTAGTGTAGTGGGAGAGTAGGGAGTGAGTGCGAACAATTGAGTGAGGGTGTGAGTGCGAACAACTGAGTGTGGGAGTGAGTGTGGGAGTGAGTGTATGTGCGTGAGTGTATGTGCGTGAGCTCGTTCGTTCGCTCGCTCGTGAGCTCGTGAGTTATGACCGGCTGACCTCCTGAGTTGTGACCGAAGAGTTATAACCAACTAACTGAGTTCGAGTCAGCTCAATACTCATTATATTCATCACCAATTAATCCTATGAATCCAACACTACTTTTATAACCTCTCTTCTGAGGTCTCTGGACCTGGTGTTTTGAGCTGCTTACAATGCGTGTGAGTAAGTGAGTGTGAACGAAAAAAGTGAGTGCGTGTGAGTGAGTGCGTGTGAGTGAGTGAATGAGTGAATAAAGTCGTCAATGAATAGTTGTCAATGAATAGTTGTCAATGAATAGTTGTCAATGAATAGTTGTCAATAAATACTCGTCAATGTAAAGTCGATAAGTCGTGAGTAGCATACTTTGATTGAACGAGTGTGTGTAATCTTTATCACTTTACTTGTACTAATACCTTCTTTATATCTCATAGTTATATTTCCTTTAGATACTCAGTACACTGGCCCCTTTAAATATCCAGTAGATTAGCTCATATACAGCTTTACCTATTTTTTGCAACCAGTCGCACAAGACTAGCGGATGAGGCTGAGAAGATGTAGTGGGCATTTACGGATAGTTGAGCAAGGATAAATAATGTTCCAAGTTTCAGAAAGACCAGATATCGATCGTTTGAAGAGATTTAACACAAACGAGCGAAGCGAGTTTGTTTGGCTCGTCTGTTTGAACCCACCTATGAACGAACAAAGCGAGCGAGTTTGTTTGGCTCGTCTGTTTGAACCTACCTATGAACGAACAAAGCGAGCGAGTTTGTTTGGCTCGTCTGTTTGAACCTACCTATGAACGAACAAAGCGAGCGAGTTTGTTTGGCTCGTCTGTTTGAACCCACCTATGAACGAACAAAGCGAGCGAGTTTGTTTGGCTCGTCTGTTTGAACCCACCTATGAACGAACAAAGCGAGCGAGTTTGTTTGGCTCGTCTGTTAGAACCCACCTATGAACGCACAAACTTGCGAGTGCGTGGGTGAGTGAGTAGCGAAAAAGAACATTGAGTTCGTTCGTTCGTTCGTTCGTTCGTTCGTTCGTTCGTTCGTTCGTTCGTTCGTTTGTTCGTTCGATCGTAAATTCCCGTTTTATGAGAATCTAGAGCTAGCCCTAACCATCTTCACGTTAGAGCTCGGTGGTCATTTGTCTGAGAGGGGTATGAGGTTATCCCGGGTGTTACAAATTGAACTAAATGCAATAAAGTTAATTTTTGTTCTTCTGTCGTCTCATTATTATGGGTTTTTAGATGTGATTTTGGTCATTCCCACAATCGGATCATTTCAAATGAATTGAAACTCGAAAGTTCCAGTATTTAGTAATAGGACAATTATAAAACCCGTACCGGAATAATCTTACCGAACGAGCGAACAAGCGAACGAGCGAAGCGAGTGAGTGGGTGAGTGAGTGAGTGAGTGGGTGAGTGAGTGGGTGAATGAGAGGGTGAGTGAGTGGGTGGGTGAATGGGTGGGTGAATGGGTGAGTGAGTGGGTACGTGAGTGAGTGGGTACGTGAGTGAGTGGGTACGTGAGTGAGTGGGTACGTGAGTGGGTGGGTGCGTGAGTGAGTGCTTGTTTGAGTGCCTGATTGAGTGCCTGATTGAGTGCCTGATTGAGTGAGTGCGAACGAGGGAATGCGCGAGTGAGAAGAAACTCGCTTCGCTCGTTTGTTAGTCTGTGATACTAATACGTGAGAACAAACTCGCTTCGCTCGTTTGTTAGTCTGTGATACTAATACGTGAGAACAAACTCGCTTCGCTCGTTTGTTTGTCTGTGATACTAATAAGTGAGAACAAACTCGCTTCGCTCGTTTGTTAGTCTGTGATACTAATAAGTGAGAACAAACTCGCTTCGCTCGTTTGTTAGTCTGTGATACTAATAAGTGGAAAACATAAACCGGCTCAATAATGTCCCATTGTATTCCAATCAAAATCATACATTCTTAATCATGTAGAGAAACCTGCAAGTACATGTACGACTGCAAATATATGTGTGTAATGGTTATTGAGGTACGGCTTGTTGCTAATTGAAATAATGCGTATTCCGGCTCAATTCCAGCCCAGATGTAAGGATATTTCGGCCCAAATATATAGAGAATTCGGGCCCAGATGTATAGAGAATTCGGGCCCAAATATATAGATATTCCGTTGCCAAATATATAGAGTTTTCCGGCTCTGAGTATTCCGGCTGTATAGAGTATTCCAGCCCAAACATATAGAGTTTTCCTGCGCCAAAATGTCAGGTGTACAGGTTAGCGTTCATTTAGTGCTGCGAAGCAGTACTATGGAAGTACAGCATATACGAATAGTAATGCAAAGTACTTTGGATAGTACAGTATATACGAATAGTGGTGCATTGTTAACAATATTATGTTAGAATTATGTATATAACACTCATTAACGAGCTTTGCAAACAAACTCACTCACTCACTCAAAGCTCGCTACTCACTCACTCACTCACTCACTCACTCACTCACTCACTCAAAGCTCGCTACTCACTCACTCACTCACTCACTCACTCACTCACTCGCTTAGCTCGGCTCACTCACTCACTCACTCACTCACTCACTCACTCACTCACTCACTCACTCGCTTCGCTCGCTCGTTCGTACCTCTAGTCAACGGGTGTTCTGAATGGGTGCACAATTTCCTAATTGGGGAGTGAATGAAGCATACTGGAACGTGAACAAAACTGGTACAGCAAACCTCCTTCAAGACTTTACATATAAAAGGAAGCTTCAATAGCCATTTTGTTATCAACAACCAATATGCAATTGTCAATTTTTACCCTCACTTCTTTCGCTGCAATCTTTGCAACTCTCAATGCTGCTCCAGTTGAAGCTGATGGAATCAGTCTTCCAACCAATGCTCTCTTGGCCGAAGCCACTTTGGATAGTGATGTGGGAGCTTTCATGGCTAACAAAGATGGTAAAAAGGTTATCATTTACTTTAACACCACCATTGCTGCTGCTGAATCCGCAGAGGGTTTACTTGAAAAGAGAAGAGGATGGCCTCACTTTAACTTTTTTGAAGGTCCATAAAAGCGAATGAACGAACGAACGAGCGAACTCACGAACGAGCGAAGCGAGTGAGTGAGTGAGTGAGTGAGTGCGTGAGTGAGTGCTTCATTGAGTGCTTGATAGAGTGCGTGCGTGAGTGCGTGAGTTCGTGAGTGCTTGATTGAGCAATAAGCGACTTTGAGGAGGCTATAGCTACATACTAGAAAACTAGAATATAATACATGTACTTTACTCACATATCACATACAAACGTACATATAAACATACATATAACCGTACATACAAAATCACATACAAATTCACATACAATGAACATATAAATTCCCACTCGCCATGCTCGCACTCACTATGCTCTCACTCACTTGACTCACTATAAACGTTGTTGCCAAAGTAGTTGTACACTTGATATAAAGAACCTATCCTATTCTTTGAAGGCACTTCCTACACAAAGTACCTGAAAATCCACCTCTGACAGCTAGGTTTAATTGAAGGATGGAGTAATGTGTTGTATACCTCATGTGGAAAGAAGAGGGTACCTGGTCTAGACAAGAAGTAATAAACGAGACCTGGTCTATATAATTAGCTACAAAGTAATAAGCGTGGATACCTGGTCCGGCCAATCAACCAAGAAGTATCGGTTGAGGCGATTAATGGATAATAAAACTTTTGGCTGAATATCGAAAGTTGCAACAGAAAATGATTTAGATGCATTTTATGAACACACGCATTGGAGTACCGTCAACGTTGGGGCTGTTCGAGTTTTATAGTCATTTAGTGTAGTGATCACAACAGGTGCGCTTACCGGGCATGCAATCATACAAGATTACAAGATCACCAGATCACCAAGGGCTATCGGGTGGTCGTTTTCATTTTAACGTTTCATTGAATGAATGAGTGGATGAGTGAGTGAGTGAGTGAGTGAATGAGTGAATGAGTGAATAAGTGAATGAGAGAATGAGAGAATGAGAGAATGAACGAACGAACGAACGAACGAACTCGTTTGTCAAAAAAATCTATACTCACTCACTCACTCACAAAAATTCGCTACTCACTCACTCAAGTGCTCACCTACTAACGTGCTAACCTACTTACGTGCTCACTCACTCACTCATGCACTCGCTTACGTTCGCTACTCACTCACTTACTCACTCACTCACTCACTCACTCATGCACTCGCTTCGCTCCTTCGCTCCTTAAACTTTCAATTCGGGGATATACTCTCTCCGTGCATCCCCAACCACCCCTAGAATCACATCAGTATCACATCCAGAGCTCTTTTAAATCAACAAAACTACACCAGGGTACTGAAAGACACTGTGAAAGGAATGTAAATGAATTATAGATGTTACTATCAAATTGCAACAGTACTACTTACTCGATTTGCAACTCACTCGATTCGCAGAACAATTCTCTAATGTCAAGTAATAGTTTCAGCCATTTATCATGCTCTAGCAGATGGATGGGTCAAGTAACCGATTCATATACGCACATTATCCATT
>JAKUAJ010000235.1:0-15540 GCA_030562865.1 Kodamaea lidongshanica (nom. inval.)
ACAATTCTTTTGTAACCAACCAATAAAGTTTCCAATGGGTGAATAATTTTTCTCAAATATGATTCATCTCTGGTATTATCATAAACATATTGAGCATCCAAAACATCATGAAGAGTAACTAAAGAATCATCTTCTCCCATAGCTCCACTTCTAACACGACGTAATTCTTGCATATGACCACCAACACCCAATAACATACCTAAATGAACACATAAAGTTCTCATATAAGTACCAGCTTCACAAGAAGCCCAGAAAACACCTAAACCACGCTTGTTATCAAATTCAATTAATTTAGAATCATACACAGTTCTAACTCTCAATTGTCTTTTAACAGCAGAGATTAATGGAGGTCTTTGGAAAAGTGCTCCGGTCAAGTTTTCTAATGAGCGTCCCAAGTCTTTGGCATCTTTTAACTCATCATGTAATCTGACAATACAAACATACTCTTTACCAGCACCTTGTTGAGATTTAACTAAACGGGTGGCTCTATCAACACATACAATCAAACATCCAGTAACTTTTGGATCCAATGTACCAGAGTGACCTGTTTTCTCAACTCTTAAGATTCTTTTAATCCAAGCAACAACTTCGTGAGAAGATGGATTAGATGGCTTATCAAGATTGATAACACCTGACGAGATGTATGACTTGAGGTCTCTTTTAAGAGGTGTAGACCCAGAAGGAATTGGGGTATAGTGTCCACTTCTAACCAACAACTTGTCGTAGTTTTTCAACAAGAGTGGCCATTCAGAGGTGTTGCTCGAGGGCGTAGTACTCTCTGGCTTGATAATGTAGTCAGACATGTCGATTGATTTTTCATTCCAATGCGCTGAGAAAAAAAAATACATCATCGTGCGGCGCCCTCGTGTTGCCTATTCGGGAAGACGATAATAATACGTGCACTCGTGATGGACATGTATTGGGTAAGTCAAAGGGTGGGTTTAGGCCAGAGAAATGTTTAATTGTACGCTACGATAGTGTTGTTTTTAGCTAACTAATAAGTTGCTACAAATAGGTTTCTTCAATGACAAACACTATAACTAGGGTATGTAGAGAGAATAGAGCAATCTTTTGGTGTTTTCAAAACAACACGCCTTGTTTTAAATGCTTTGTTTTCAACGTTGACTAAGTTTTGTTTGGTTAAACTTGTTATATGGTCGGTATCAGATTTACTCTTTTTTGAAGTGAGTAAATCTGAAACCACCAGAATAGAATTTTAACCGAAATGAATAACAAACCACTGATTATCCGAAATTGCTTGGTTGGTAACATACTCTCGTAAACAAAGTGTTCAGTTTGATTGAACTTTTTACTAATTGATTGTGATTGAGATCTTGATATATTCAACCAAGAAGATGTAATAAAACAGCACGCACATAATATCTTTTTGGTTAAATAGAATGCTATGAAAAGCCTTGCGTAATACAATAGATTGTAATCAAAAAAGACAATTTTTGTGTTATATGGGAGGTATAAGAGACAATAGAGATCTCAATGTATGTATTCTCGTTAGGACTCGCTAATGTCCATCGTTTGGATTGTTGTAAAAACCTGGTTAGCTCAATCGGTAGAGCATTTGACTCTTATGAGGATATCAAAAGGTTACGGGTTCGATCCCCGTATCGGGTTTCTTTTTACATGAACTGTTCTAGTTATGCAGAAACTAGTGTTCACCATCAATGGAGTAAGAAATTTGGCAGATTTCGTCTAAATGCATCCAAGCAGTTTGTACACAGAAGGTGCAACTAATATATTTTTCATTCTGAATACGATTATAATGTATTACAACCAAACTTTTGAAAAGTAAGGGCATGTAAGCATGATATTAACTAAATAAGCCGTGAAGAGAGCGTCACTTTCGTTGAAAATAAGCCATACAAAGAGAGCGTCACTCCAAAACAATAGACTCTTAATAATCTCTTCAATCTCAGAAATTGACTGTAATATCGCTATACGATAATTTTAAACTAGATTAAATCATAGGTTATGGGCTTTAATGATAAAGGACAAACAAATTTACAATTGAATATAACGAAAATTGTATTGAATGAAATTAAACTAGAAGAGCATGGCAGCAAGAAGAATCAATCCAAGAGTTGGGAATTTATGTCTTGAAGCAGCTTGTTCATAAGTGGTTACAGTTGGTTCCAGAACGCTTGTTGAAGTTGAGGTTATAACGGTGGTTGGACCACCAGTGGTTGATTGAGTTGGTTCGCGAGGACCGCCTGTGGTTGGTTGGGTTGGCTCGAGAGGTTCGCGTGGACCACCAGTGGTTGATTGAGTTGGTTCGAGCGGGAAGTATGGACCGCCAGTGGTTGGTTGGGTTGGTTGAGTTGGTTCGCGAGGACCGCCAGTGGTTGGTTGAGTTGGTTCGAGAGGTTCGTATGGACCACCAGTGGTTGACTGGGTTGGTTCGACCGGGAAATATGGACCGCCAGTGGTTGGTTGAGTTGGTTCGAGAGGTTCGTATGGACCACCAGTCGTTGATTGAGTTGGTTCGACCGGGAAATATGGACCACCAGTCGTTGATTGGGTTGGTTCGACCGGGAAATATGGACCGCCAGTCGTTGATTGGGTTGGCTCGAGAGGTTCGTGTGGACCACCCGTGGTTGACTGCGTTGGTTCGACCGGGAAATATGGACCGCCAGTGGTTGATTGGGTTGGTTCAAGTTCGGGAGTATCGGTTTCAGTAGTTGAAGTAACACTTGGTTCTGCCGAAGTAGATGGTGGGGTTGAGCTTGATGAGTTCCAACTTGGAGAAAAGAATGGGAATGAATATGAGGATGAGGATGGCGACGGTGATGGCGTTGGGATCGGCTCTTCAACAATGACAGTGCCAGTTCCGCCTGGTGGTGCAGTCACCGTAGTTGAAGTTGTGAACGTACCAGTCCATGTGGTGGTTGTTGTGACGGTTGGGATCGGTTCTTCAACAATGACAGTATCAGTTCCACCTGGGGGTGCAGTTACCGTGGTTGACGTAGTGAACGTACCAGTCCATGTGGTGGTTGTTGTGACGGTTGGGATTGGGACTGACGAAGATGGTGATGGAGTTGAAATCGGCTCTTCAACAATGACAGTGTCAGTTCCGCCTGGTGGTGCAGTTACCGTGGTTGACGTAGTGAACGTACCTGTCCAAGTGGTGGTAGTTGTGACGGTTGGGATTGGGACTGAGGAAGATGGTGATGGAGTTGAAATCGGCTCTTCAACAATAACAGTGTCAGTTCCGCCTGGAGGTGCCGTCACCGTGGTTGACGTAGTGAAGGTACCAGTCCAAGTGGTTGTTTTTGTGACTGTTGGGATCGGTTCTTCAACAATGACAGTATCAGTTCCACCTGGAGGTGCCGTCACCGTGGTTGACGTAGTGAACGTACCAGTCCATGTGGTGGTTGTTGTGACGGTTGGGATCGGTTCTTCAACAATGACAGTGTCAGTTCCACCTGGGGGTGCAGTTACCGTGGTTGACGTAGTGAACGTACCAGTCCATGTGGTGGTTGTTGTGACTGTTGGGATTGGCTCTTCAACAATGACAGTATCAGTTCCGCCTGGTGGTGCCGTCACCGTGGTTGACGTAGTGAAGGAACCGGTCCATGTGGTTGTTGTTGTGACTGTTGGGATTGGCTCTTCAACAATGACAGTATCAGTTCCACCTGGAGGTGCCGTCACCGTGGTTGACGTAGTGAAGGAACCGGTCCATCTGGTGGTTGTTGTGACGGTTGGAATCGGTTCTTCAACAATAACAGTGTCAGTTCCGCCTGGGGGTGCAGTTATCGTTGTTGACGTAGTGAAGGAACCGGTCCATCTGGTGGTTGTTGTGACGGTTGGAATCGGTTCTTCAACAATGACAGTGGCTGTTCCACCTGGGGGTGCAGTTATCGTGGTTGACGTAGTGAAGGAACCGGTCCAGGTGGTGGTTGTTGTGACGGTTGGAATCGGTTCTTCAACAATGACAGTATCAGTTCCACCTGGGGGTGCAGTTACCGTGGTTGACGTAGTGAACGTACCAGTCCATGTGGTTGTCGTTGTGACGGTTGGGATCGGTTCTTCAACAATAACAGTATCAGTTCCGCCTGGTGGTGCCGTCACCGTGGTTGACGTAGTAAAGGTACCAGTCCAAGTGGTGGTGGTTGTGACGGTTGGGATTGGGACTGACGAAGATGGTGATGGAGTTGAAATCGGCTCTTCAACAATAACAGTATCAGTTCCACCTGGGGGTGCAGTTACCGTGGTTGACGTAGTGAACGTACCGGTCCAGGTGGTGGTTGTTGTGACGGTTGGAATCGGTTCTTCAACAATAACAGTGTCAGTTCCACCTGGAGGTGCAGTTACCGTGGTTGACGTAGTGAAGGTACCAGTCCAAGTGGTGGTGGTTGTGACGGTTGGGATTGGCTCTTCAACAATAACAGTATCAGTTCCGCCTGGTGGTCCCGTCACCGTGGTTGACGTAGTGAAGGTACCAGTCCAAGTGGTGGTTGTTGTGACTGTTGGGATTGGCTCTTCAACAATGACAGTGTCAGTTCCGCCTGGAGGTGCCGTCACCGTGGTTGACGTAGTGAAGGTACCAGTCCAAGTGGTGGTTGTTGTGACTGTTGGGATTGGCTCTTCAACAATGACAGTGTCAGTTCCGCCTGGGGGTGCAGTTATCGTGGTTGACGTAGTGAAGGAACCGGTCCAGGTGGTGGTGGTTGTGACGGTTGGGATCGGTTCTTCAACAATGACAGTATCAGTTCCACCTGGAGGTGCCGTCACCGTGGTTGACGTAGTGAACGTACCGGTCCAGGTGGTGGTTGTTGTGACGGTTGGAATTGGTTCTTCAACAATGACAGTATCAGTTCCACCTGGGGGTGCAGTTACCGTGGTTGACGTAGTGAACGTACCAGTCCATGTGGTGGTTGTGGTGACGGTTGGGATTGGCTCTTCAACAATGACAGTGCCAGTTCCACCTGGGGTTGCAGTTACCGTGGTTGTGGTAGTAAACGTACCAGTCCAAGTGTTGGTGGTTGTGACGGTTGGGATTGGAAGTTGAACCACGATAGTTTTAGTGGAACCATCTCCAGTGGTGTAAGGCAAGGTGGTAACTTCTGTCCTGGCACCAGTCCAAGTACTTGTTCTAACCACAATAGCATTTCCATTTGAGTCTGAGTCACCGTTGTTGTAACCACCCCAGGAAGTAAAAACGTTTTCAGTGTAGCTTTCGCCACTGTTGCATGTAAAAGTGTTTGTGTAGTGAACTTCAACACCTTCATCAGAAGGAGAACTTATAGCGTCAATGTAAGGACGGGAACCAGCAGGGACATTTCTGTAGTTAACAATATAACTGTCAGCTTCGCAAGTAAAAGTATAGTCCAATTTTTCTGCTTCAGTGGGCATCAAAAAGTCATTAAGTCTCCTAGTAATGGAAGCATGTATACTGTCACAATCGATTTCTGAGTTTGTCACGGTGAAGCCCAAGGTACCATGGGAGTAACCATCAGGACAAACACACTTACCATCAGGACAAATACCTGCAACAAGGTAATTTTGTCTTGCGTAACCTAATGAAGGAATGAGTCTCATACCACGAACAACGTTATCTTCTTCACCTACTGCAGCATCAAAGTCAACTTGATATTTCAAGTCCTTTCCACCATCTGAGAAGGTTACGGTGTTTTCACCAGCTTTAAAGCATGATGCACCTTTGATATCAGCTTCCAAAGAACTTCCACCAGAATTGAAAGTAACTGGGAAGGTAATATCTCCAAAGGCATTAGTTTCAGCATTGACAGTGTTAGTAGCAACACAGCTAACAGCTGAACTGTCTGTAAGAATTTCACCACCTCTTAACTTACAATTAGCAAAGATATCATTACCACTACGTAAAGCAATATTAGTATTGTCAATAGTGAACTTGAAAACACATGGTAAGTCAAGGGTAAATGTATCACCTGGAGCAACTCGATTCTTGTTAATTGCCCAACTAACTGTTATTGCCCAACTTGGATTGGATGGAAGTTTTTGAGGATAGCTATTTCCTGGTTGGTAACTAATGGAGTCAATCTTGGTAAAGATGCCTGAAACTTCCTTACCAATGGCAGTACCAGCTAAAGCTGCCAATAACGCTGCTTTCAACATTGGGTGTGTAATGGTTTGAATTTTCAACAGGCTTACCTCTGGATTTTATACATCCATTCACCTCAGTATTCGATATTAGATTCTTCTTGTGTCACAAACTTAATATGGATTTGGTGAAGGGAATAATCAAAAAATAATCTTGAAGATAATAATAGCCCTTGACAGATTCCAAAAAGGGCTCACTTAATTCTTGATATGGAAGTTGAGTATGATTTGCGAATAGACTTCATAGTCTAGGCGCTTTTGGATGTTCGAATCCGCCAAATAGTTTAAATTTCTGTGTTCAGTCAACCAAGCGTATTGACTGTATTATATTCATTCCTTCTCACCACAGCAAACACTACACTTGTTCTTTGTGAAATGATAGTATTCTGGACATTTCAAATGGTACTCAACTCTTCTCATCCCAGTCACTTCTTTAAAGTGCTCCGTTGTGTTTTCTTGTTCCGGTTATGTGTTCACGGCCTAAGCGACATACTTGATCAAGGGTGCTGGTCTGCATAAAGGTAATTTGCTTTAGCGTAGTGTGTGTATTGTTTGTGTTACAGGGTCTTTCGATGTTTGTTTGCGAGAAACAAAATTGTGGACGTTTCGTGACAGTTTTCTGTGTTCTATAACAAAGCTTCAACAACAACCAACACAAGTTGATGTATTCTCACCTCGTCAGTACCATCCTGGGAAATACCCAAGACTACACCATGTAAAACGATAACCCCAAAAGCCCTTCATGTTACGCATTTTTGGGCGTTGGAAAAAGGTTTTTGAAGATCCTTTACAGTTCTTGCTTGCATAAACATCAATTGGGAAGATCGTAATATGCCCGAATATTTTATTCATCTCGTGTGCTTCACTCTGTTAGCTTCAATTACATATATTCTTCCGTGTTCTTTATTACTGGCTGCAAGTGAAGCTTGACAGTTATGCACGCTTATGTAATCAAGATGAATACAATACGAAAGATCTTGTGCATCAAACAAGCAAACAAAATAATGCCGAGCTTTGGTCTGATGTTTATTGTATAATACCTAGCCACTTGTCTGAGTTTGATTTGGGTGTAGGTATTAAGTGCTCTCTATCCTCTGGTTTCTTTTCGCAGTGGGTGCAAATTTGAGGAAACTAATGCTCATGTTTTGCTGATAAAGTTTACAGTGCTGTGCCACGATTAAATACAAAGCAGTGTAGTTCGTAACGTTTGCAGATACTGTGCCACGAATAATCACAAATCAGTGTAGTTTCGTAACGTGTGCAGATGCTGTACCACCAATAATCGCAAAGCAGTGTAGTTGATGTCAATCTTGTAATTGAATTACGTATTGTATGGCGAAGCACTGCAGCTGATGTAAATGTAACGTTTAATAGTTTACATCACCCTTGCTTTGTGACTGTTTCATTAGAAGCTACAGGTTTACTGTTTAGACGATTTAGACTAAATCTAGAGGCACCATCACAAGACATACAATTGAACAGCTATACTTGACAAAAGACATTAAATCTTTATCGAGATATTGAATCCACCAGAACTTTAGCTAAAAAACGATATCATTCGTATTTCAAATTACTCATCCAAATATAATAGAACATATACGTTTAAAGGGATTTACGAACAAAAAGTAATTCTCAATTCTCCTCTCCAGCCACTGAATAAGTGTAGCAATCTCCGTTGAAGGACATTGTAAATGCAGTCAAGGCGCCACGTTCAAACACTATTCCCTGGCAAATTAATCAGATTATATGCTGCATAGGTAACGTAAATGACACAAAACGTGTAACCTCAAAAAGAAAATCATGCTTGAAGTCATACGTATTGACTTGAACGGAGCTGCTTTAGTTGAGCCAAGACTAGTTGAAGAATCTTACTAGTTTAATATTGACGATATTCGTGATATCTTGTGGCTTTGGTATTATGCGCAGCCATGAAAAAAACAGTTTGTTAAAGAGATTTATCAGATGAGTACAGCTACAAAGCTTCAGGTCTTGGATGATTTAGGTATGATGGAATTAATAATCCTTCTCTCGTGCATTGTAAGCTTTACCAGCAATAACAATTTTAATGAGATCTGGTAAGGTTTATGTTACCGAAACAGTAAACCTCAACGCATTATCAGGATGCAAAAGCCATATGATCATTAGCCAGTTTGGTTTTTTGTAGCCACAATCTCTTTTGCTCTTTAAAAGCCGTAGCACAAACGAGGATATTATCTAGTTGGCTCAGGTTGGTAATGTATGAAACACTCACATAGTGTTTTCATTTGGTCTGCGTTGAATCAAAAGTATTCGAGCACCTGGAACCTGCACCGAACCTGCACCGGACCTACACCGAACCTACACCGAACCTAAACAGAACCTACACCGAACCTACACCGAACCTAAACCTATGTTGTATACACTTAATCTCTGATTCTTGGTTGGTTGAGCAACGATACTCTTCAACATCAGCTACCCTTAGAAGGCCACAAAAATTGTATGCAACACATTTTTCCGCACTGGGATTCCTATTGTCTTGTATATTTTATTGGGAAGGGTCGAGACTGTCTTCCATCCCATAGCAAGGTTTCTTGAAAATAAGACAATAAGAGTTGAGTGTTTAAAGTATAGATTATTATTTTACTAGAGTTGGAAAAATGATGTGTATTGCTTTGGGAAATGACAAAACAGTGAAACGGGAGTTGTGACCAAATGATTTTGGATGACTAGTACCACTTGGCTGGTGGTTCTTTGATCATGAAATTGTACTCGCCATAGTAATTATCATAAGTAATCATCAATATAGATAATCAACATAGTACAGTAGCGTACAGCAGCGTATTCATCCATATCACCATAGCTAATCATCATCAACTAATCATCAATATAGCCAATAATCAACATAGTACAGCAGCGTATTCATCCATGTTCTCGCTTCGCTCGTCATGCTGCTTCGCAGCAGCTTATTCATTCATGTTCTCGCTTCGCTCGTTATGCTGCTTCGCAGCAGCTTATTCATCCATGTTCTTGCTTCGCTCGTTATGCTGCTTCGCAGCAGCTTATTCATCCATGTTCTCGCTTCGCTCGTTATGCTGCTTCGCAGCAGCGTATTCATTCATGTCAATTATATTTCACATTTTGCCCTGTAGAGCAAATGGTTGATATATTATTTTAATTACAGTTGAAACAATCAAGTACCCTTGCTCCCTTGCAGTAATACAATAGAACACACAATTTTGATTCACGTAATCACAGCAAGTTTCGCACCCAAAGCACTATTGTTTGACTAATGCCACAAATTCAATGAACTATGGGGACAGCAAGCAAAACGAGCGAACGAGCGAACGAACGAGCGAACGAACGAGCGAACAAACGAGCGAACAAACGAGCGAAGCGAGTTTGTTCACTCACCCACTTACGAGCGAAGTGAGTTTGTTCAATCACTCAGAACGAGCGAAGCGAGTTTGTTCAATCACCCACTTACCAGCGAAGCGAGTTTGTTCAATCACCCACTTACCAGCGAAGCGAGTTTGTTCACTCACTCGCTCATTTGCTCACTCACTCACCCACTCACTCACGCGACCTTTGTCACTATGGTGAATTTTTCTCAAGGTAGGACCTTTGGCACTCTGATGTATATTTCTCAAGGTGGGACCTTTGGAAGTCTGATGGATTTTATTCAGAAGGTACCTCCAGCAAATGCTAACGTACCTATTTAAAAGTTAAGGTAACGTTCGTTATCTCAATTTAGCAGACAAATCACTCCACCAACAAAGAACGGCCATGCACCACCACCCACAAAATCAAGAAAGAGCTCTCAATCTTTCAATCATTATTGTGTCTGGACCTGGTGAGTTTCCCCGTGTTGAGTCGAATTAAGCGGCAGGCTCCACTCCTGGTGGTGCCCTTTCGTCAATTCCTTCAAGTTTCAGCCTTGTAACCATACTCCTCCCAGAACCCAAAGACTTTGATTTCGGGTAAGGTGCTGAGCGGGTCAGATTGAAGCACGCCCGATCCCTAGTTGGCATAGTTAAGACTACGACGGTATCTGATGATCTTCGATCTACTAACTTTCGTTCTTGATTGCGAAACGAACGAGCGAAGCGAGTGAGTGCGTGAGTGAGTGCGTGAGTGAGTGCGTGAGTGCGTGAGTTCGTTCGTGAGTGTGAGTCTTGTTCTTGATTAATGAAAACGTGTTTGGTTAATGCTTTCGCAGTAGTTAGTCTTTCGTAAATCCATGAATTTCACCTCTGACTACGGAATACTGATGCCCAGGTCCGTAACTTGTTCACGAACTCAAAAGGAGCGAACGAACGAGCGAACGAACGAGCGAACGAACGAGCGAACGAACGAGCGAACGAACGAGCGAAGCGAGTTTGTTCACTCACTCACCCACTTACGAGCGAAGCAAAGTTGTTCACGAACTCACTCACCCACTCACTCGGCGAACTTGTTCACGAACTCACGCACTCACTCACTCACTCAGCAAAGTTGTTCACGAACTCACTAATGCACTCACTCACTAATGCACTCACTCAGCGAACTTGTTCACCCACTCACCCACTCACCCACTCACTCACTCACCCACTCACTCACCCACTCACTCAGCGAACTTGTTCACCCACTCACCCACTCACCCACTCACTCACTCACCCACTCACTCACCCACCCACTCACTCTCACTCGCTGAATTCTCAAATTGATAGAGATATATACGCAGATTCATCATCTAAAGTGTATTGAAGTTGTTCATTCACTCACTCTGCGCCCGTGAGTGCCAATCGGATTACTTTGGCTCAAAAAACTTGTTTTCTACTTTATTTTCTCGTAATATTTATTTTTCAGCTAACAAACACCCACAACATCTCATATGACTTATTCATAAAGATATAAATGTAGTTTGTAAAGCTGTTGACATTATAAAGCAAATTCATGCTGAGTGCGTTAGTTCAGTGCATTCGCTCGTTCAGTGAGTGAGTATCAAGCACTCATACTACTGCTTCGCAGCACTATTTCATTTGATATACATCTCCTTGAGTATAACTAGAGTGAACCCTCAAAAAATTCCTCTTCATTTGATCTTTTAAAGTATACAGCTCCTTGAGTTCCAAGCCCTCCAAGCTTTGGTGGAAGGTACAGACCAATAACTTCATAGGAATCATCACCAAAGTTGTCACCTGCAGGGCCCAGGGTAACTGCTTCACCATCCCAACAGTATTTTGTAAAACATTTCTTACATTGAGGGGACTGTTCAAGGCCTTGTCTTTCTTGTTCCCTTTTGATGATGGCACATCCAACACACTTTTCCCACTCAGCGTCGATAGTACCATTGAGTCTAGTTACAGTTTCGTAACCGTTTTGAATCATGTGTCTCTTTTCATCTTGAGTGTATTGGAATTTAAAAGTGGAAGTATTGGTAAAGTAAGAGTAAGGTCTGTTAGCGAGGTATACAATTAATGGAGTATTTTTCTCATCTTTTACATCACATCCAAAGAAAACAGGACGTGCTGTGAAGTTGGCATTTCTAAAGGTTTTCAAGTCAGGAATTGCAGGAAGATTGTAACCTTTACCTTGTGGAGTTTGGGAACGTTCAAAAGTTCTAACCATGGTATCACCTCTTGGCCAATTTTGGTCAGTGTCTGCACTTGCATCATGAGCAAAAATGATATCGACATTTCTTAAAGGTGTTAATAATGGCATAAGAGGAAGAAGTTGTCCATCTAATCCACCATCAGTTAATCTTAACATCTCCACACTTTTAAGAGGATTGGATGATCCCTTAGAGAAGAATGGATTCCAATTCCAATCTGAATTTAACAATTTTAAACCAGGTTTGGCAATTAATTCTTCCGCAAGTGGTTGTAAAAGAGTTGGGAGTTGTTTAAGTTTGCCGAAAAAATCGTTGAAACTTGACAGTGATGAACCCATTAAGAAACCAGTATTGTCTAAACCAGTGACACATTCACTTTGGTTAGAAAACTTACCATCTTCGATTTTGGATCCAATGTATTGTAATTTAGCGAATTTTCCTAATGATTGATCAAAAGAACCAACTTCAAAAGGTGAAAATTCAATAATGGTTGAGTTGATATTGTTATTGAGAGGGTCAACTGCAGTAGATAAAGTTGTAATCAATGGGAATGGTTGTTCGAATTTTGAGAAAACACTTGATTTATCCAATGCAATGGATGAAAAGGTCAAACGAGATCCTTCACCTGCAAATTTAGGAAGCAAGACATGAGCTAATAATCTTCCAAAAAGATCACTACCACTTATTGGTAAGTTATGAGAATATTTACTCTCAAGTGCTTGAATAAGTCCAGCATAGTAGATACCATTTCTAACAAAATCCCATGTAGCAAATGGTTTCAAAAATGTTCTATCCATATTCCAGAAATTGTTATCTTGAATAATACTATCAATAGTTGGGAATCCATTCATAGTCATAGACCCAAGCATCATGGCACCTCCAGATAAGGCTGCAGTATATGTAGAAGCTTGAAGTAACCCTTTTAAACCTTGTTTGGCACTTTCAGTTCTTTCATCATAAGCTGCTATGTTACCAGCACCAAGGAGTAAAGAACGGTATCCACCACCACTAAAAGCCAAAGCGATATTGACTGGTTGCTTGGAGTCTGCCATAAACTTATCAACATCTAAACCTTCCATATTAAGATTTTTAAGTAACTTGGCCACTGCTGGTTGAGTCTTTTCATGTCTTTGTTTAACCCATTCCCTTTCTTCAGTAGATAATTCAGTTGCTTCTCTAATTGGAGAAATTGATGGGCATTCCAGTATATTTGGAGCATACCCAGTCATTCCTAAAAAGGAGTCTGCTGCATTGGCAGAGATAGCAAGTAAGATAAGGTTGATTAAAACTATATTAACCATAATAACCTCACGTCAATTCTTAATTCAAGATGGGGGAAATTTCCTAAAAATTTATAAGGCCATTTACCCCCCACTATATACTATTCATGAGAATTTCGCCGATCATTGTACACCATTACCTTTTGAAACTTTAAATATGTTTTAACGTCACCTTTCCTATACTTTCATAATGATCAATATAATCAGTAACCTCGACTGGTCAGTCCTCTTGGTGTTCAAGGACATAGTATTGTTGCAACCTTTTGTCTTGACTAGCTTTCCCAATCAAGCAATAAGCATTTTCAAACTCCTTCCTTTTTTAGTCTTCTTTTCACTTCACAAAAGTGCTCTTCGTAAAATACTCGAGGCAAACAATCCATCTCAAATAAATCCAGGCTTCCATGATCGACCAATCGGGTAAGTAAAAAAAATACTCAACAAAAGTAACGGGTAGCCCCACAGCTGATCTCATCGATACATAGGAGAAAAATCGGCCTTTAGTCTATCCCGACTTCAAGCATAGCGGGTGCTTGTATAACGGACTGCTCGCATCTACCTAATGCTTTTTACCGTGACACATCTAAATCTTTTGGCTTTGCCCTTGTTAGCTCTTCTTTTGTTAACAGCATTCATCCTATGTGAAGCTTGATAATGTAGGCGGAACAGAGGCTTGTCCAGGGGCTTGGGTTTTGTAATTTGATATTTTGTGTAATGAAATAGTGTAGTTACACCCTGAAGAAACCTTTTATGAGAATACAGGGGTAGGTTCGGCTTAAAGACTGCGGTGACATGTTTTCCGTTTCTTGTAGTTGCATGGCCTTGAAGGATAAGCCTTGAATTGATGATTTTTGACTCTTAATTATTTGCTCTAGTCTGTAGTCTGTGTTGTCTATTAAAGATAGATTCGTTATTGTGAATAATTCATTCAATATGCTTGAGTAAGCTTAATTGCTATAACTCTTCATCGAATCTTCACAATGCAATTGACTCTCACTATCGCAAACCAACGGTACGCACAGCCACTTTTGGACCTTCACCTTCGGTGGATGAGCTTTGAGTAACGAGTCGCAGTTTAAGAAGCAACTAATTGATCGTTGAACACCCTGACTTGTTTTTGATCGTATTCCTCAAAAGCTGCAAATCCTCAGCCGAAAAAACGAACTTGATCGGCTTTGCCTTTGTCGGTAAAGTGAACATAGGGAGTTCGTTTGAAGCCTTAGTTTAAAGGTACGATTATTTTGCTGGTTACTATTTGATGTTTTAGAAGATGATTATTGTGTTGCAATGTTTACAAGATGCTATTATTTGGTTCATTTTATGAACGTGATGCTATTATTTGGTTCTTCTATATCTTACAAGTTGATCAATTTATTGCATTTCTCTTTCAAATCAAAAACTGCATAAAGGGTCTTAGATCATTAACTGTAGCCTTTAAAGATCAAACAAACACTAAAACTTCATTCTACAAATTATGCACAAGTTGTTCACCTCGGACATGATATCTAGTACGTTAAGGGTTGGCAAAACTTGCTATTGGGGGCATATTACCCAGCCAACTTCATTCAAAACTCATGAGCATGAGATGCAAATTGGTAAACCAGAATAAGATTGGGAAACCAATCACAAAACTCATACGTTTGTCGTATGATTGCTGGAGTCTTGCAGCATATTAATGCCGGGTGTGTAGAAGCTTGAAAAAACTTCCTAATTGGGTAACATATGACAAAGGCCAAAAGCTTTCCCTAGGATTGACGATTGTATAGAACTGCATTCTTTGCTAAACAACATTCATGTTTGAAGGATTGTCAAGACAGCCAAAATCATGCGATGTTAAGTTGTTTAAAAAGAAACGAGTATCTGTTGCTGCACGGTTGATTTAAGCGAATAGATGGTTATTGTTAGTGATGGTTTATGTGTAGCTGTGGTTTTGAAGAGTTATAGTTTACGTGTAGCTGTGGTTTTGAAGAGTTGTAGTTTACGTGTAGCTTTGTGGTTTTGAAGAGTTATAGTTTCTCTGTAGCTTTGGAATATCTTACAAAATATATCACTTGAAGGTGGCGGAACGATGTGATACTCACTCCGATCAAACAAAGAAGGTGTTTGTTCTTTTATTGCGGTACGGGCTGTTGTTCTTTCCAATTGTCCTTGTCATGTCCCTAACTAAGAGCGTTCTTCTATTTAATCGTAAATTGTCATGATTTTTAGCTATCACAAGCTATCAAGGAACCCACCAAGCATGATTCCATCAAAATCAGCTGTTTTATGTGGACTTATAATGCAGGTGGTGCTTTTAGCAAAAAAGCATTCATTTCGCTTGTTTTCTGGGTGCAAAATGTCAGTTCTGACATGTAAATCGTATGTTCAAGTAAAGAAAAGATACAGGTTTGATATCGGCGATAAGATTACACAGCCCTTCTTGCGTCAAGCCGAGTAGTCTACCGGGAGAGACATTTGCATAGATATGTATTGGAGGCGAATTGAGGAACAAACGAGCGAAGCGAGTTTGTTGTCAATACGAACAAACTCGCGAGTTTGATCTCACGAACGAACGAACTCATGCACTCGCTTACTCAAACGTACGAACGAACGAACGAACGA
>JAKUAJ010000235.1:15640-33265 GCA_030562865.1 Kodamaea lidongshanica (nom. inval.)
CGAACGAGCGAACGAACGAACGAACGAACGAACGAACGAACGAACGAACGAACGAACGAACGAACGAACGAACGAACGAACGAACGAACGAACGAACGAACGAACGAACGAACGAACGAACGAACGAACGAACGAACGAACGAACGAACGAACGAACGAACGAACGAACGAACGAACGAACGAACGAACGAACGAACGAGCGAGCGAGCGAACGAACCAACGAACCAACGAACCAACGAACGAACTGACGAACGAACGAGCGAGCGAACGAGCGAACGAACGAACGAAAGAACTATCTAACACGCTCACTCACTCTCTCACTCTCTCACTCTCTCACTCTCTCACTCTCTCACTCTCTCACTCTCTCGCTTCGCTCGTTCGCTCGTTCGTTCGCTCGTTCGCTCGTTCGTTCGTTCGCTCGTTCGTTCATACTTTTCACTCATACCTTCGCACATCTGACAAAAATGACATCAATTCGAGCATACCGAGATGTGAACCAACTCAAAGAACTCAAACAATGGTTCTACAACTTTGATGAAAAAGACATGAGGAAACGAGCTATTCAAAAAACCAAAGCTTTAATGTCTCGAGGAAAGCTTCCACATGGGGTAGAAGCCACTATGCTTTTCACCTCAGCCATTTTGAACGATCAACCAGATCAAGATTCTAACATAGTTCAAATGGCATATTCATTAGCATTTATTCGGTTTGTGAATGGACTTTTGGACCCCCTTCAGAAAGGTCATTATGTCATTCCTCTTGAAGCCTTGGCTACAAAGATTCAATTACCTTTTCTCTTTGTAGAGTTAAGACATATGGGTACTCATGACTTGATGCCTCATATTGAGTTATGCCGTGATGCTCTGGCCAAAGCATTGACTTGGCTATTTGATAATTATTGGATTCAACTCGAAACTGAAGAGAAAGATTACGAACCATATGTTATTGACTCATCCATCTATCAAAGAAGAACAGAATTAATCAATTCTCTCAACTCAAACTTTGAACCTGTGATATCCAATCTTCGAACTTATAAAAAGTCACGTAAAGAGAGCCTCTCTTCAATGCTGTATATGAAGCCTTTGAAATTAATTACAACCTTCCTGACTTCAAGTGAAAAATGGCATCAAATTGACCATTCACAAATGAATCTGTTGGAAATTTTGATATTGATCTTAATTCACAAAGATTTTCTAATCTATAATCATACAAAGTTGGCTAAGCTTAAAACGCCATTCAAATTCAATCCTTTATGGTTTGAACTCTATAAGCCTTTACTAGATCACTTGGGCACTCTGGCCAAAGTGACATTGACTTTAAGAATTATACAACAACTTCAAAATTATTATCAGCAATCATCTACCAAAATAATGCAGCAATTGGGCTTTACAATCGAAAAGCCTCTGGAAGTGTCCCAGTTGATGGAGTGGCTTGGTTATTTGTTAAGTGAATTGAATAAGATAGGATCCTCCACCAAAAAAAATATATTTGAACCACTATGGACTCTGTTTGAAAATCTTTATGCTAAATCACAAAAAGCTGATCAGGAAGCCTTCTTGAGAGTCTTTGAGATTTTACAAGAGGATGATCTTGGAAATTTGAAAAGTCGTTTTGATCTGTTGCATGAAAGAGTGAAACTGGTTTTGAAGTTTCAAAAGAATTTTAGAGCTCCTCCTTCATTGGATGATGTATTGGGAGTTAAGAGGAGGAGAGTTGAGTTGTTTAAGGAGGAGGATGTTTGGGAGCCGATTCCTTTTGGGGTTACGAGAAATGCAGAGTAGTGTAGAATAGTACTAGTAGTACTGCGAAGCAGTGCTACCAAGCAGTACCAAGCTGCGAGATTTTTACTTTGCAGCACTATCAAGCTGTGAGATTGTTACTTTGCAGTGCTACCAAGCTGCGGGATTGTTACTTTGCAGCACTATCAAGCTACGAGATTGTTACTTTGCAGCACTACCAAGCTACGAGATTGTCACTTTGCAGTGCTACCAAGCTACGAGATTGTTACTTTGCAGCACTACCAAGCTACGAGATTGTCACTTTGCAGTGCTACCAAGCTACGAGATTGTCACTTTGCAGCACTATCAAGCTACGAGATTGTTTTTACAGTATGGCACTGTCTTTGCAAAGCTATCTTTATGCATGTAACTATTAAACTCCAAAACTGTACTGCTAGATGAACAGTACACTGGAGATCCAGACTATAATCCAGTGAATAGCTCACTTTTGAGTGAGTGCGAACATTTGGGTGAGTGCGAACATTTGAGTGAGTAGCTACCTTTTGAGTGACTGCGAACATTTGAGTGACTGAAGAAATGAGTGAACACCTAAGTGAAAGAGTAACTTATGGCCACCTTGAGAAAATTGAGAGTCCAAAAGGGAGGTTAGTTCCATTATTGCATAACGGGTCTTTAAAGGTTAACAGTTTCATAAAGAATCATCAGCCTTAACTTTATTGAAATGGACAAAAAATCATAAACCCTTGGTGTGAAAGATTGGGAAAGAAGCAAATGAACAAACATTGGAGTCATAAATTAGGCTTTATTGTAAATTACCCATAAACAAGGTGCAAGATACTGCAAGAGACTCGAAGGAGCAAACGAAGTACTATGAAGCTATTTGTATGGATTTTAGGACAAATGAACAGTACCCCCCAATTGGGATGGTTATTATTTTGAATTGGAGCTTGGCCAGCATAGCAATACATCTTTCCACCTACAAACTTAATAAAGGTACAAAGGAATCAAAATATGCATCGATAAGACATAAAAGACATTATAAAACTGATATAGAAATCAACAATATAATAGATAGACATAAACAACATTAATAGAGATCAAAACGTACTTGGAACAATTCTTGTGTATAACATTCCGTGTCAACTCGAAAGATTAAACTTGAGGGTCCCTATTGATATTAATACCATCTTCATACCTTTTTTGTACAATAGTTTGCAAGCAAATGCCTGAAGTTGCGTGTACAGCCAGTTTACTTTCTCCCAACCAATGCATAAACTTTAATAATAAGGTTTGGTGATTAGAGTTTAGAAATCGTAGAGTGAGTAGGCAGGGCATTTCATCCCGTATATGGTGATGAATCCATCCTGCTTTTCAATTTTGTATGAAAATCCGATATAGTGTAACGGCTAGCACGGTTCGCTTTCACCGAGCAAACCCGGGTTCGACTCCCGGTATCGGAATTTATTTTTGAAAACTCAATCAAAAGCCTATTTCAACAACGGTTCTATGATCTAATTGTTTGATATTCTGTAACCGTAAAGGATTCTGACTGTGTGAGGTTGGTAGCGTATAAAAATTCATGTTTTCGTCACCTTTGTATGAAGTGACCAAAACTTTAGTCTACAGATACGACTGGAAGTTCAAGTGAAAACAATCATCTTGTCCAGCAATAAACTTGAAGGAGTACCGCTGAAATGAATACTCACCAAACTTACGTCTCATCATGTACTTTCACTCGCTTCTGTTCATGTTCTTTTGCTGAATGCCAATTGTCTCTTTTTAAAACGATTGCCAGCATAATGAGTGATGAGAAACTTGAAGCTACTGCAACTGTATAATCGTTTTGTTAAATGTATAATCTTTGCTGATGAACAGAACCAATAGCACTGGTGGCTGCAAACCACTTGTTTTCTGCACTGCGAATTGATTCTGCACAGCGTTACTTTGGTAACCATGTAGTGTCTTTTATCGTGCAACATAATCAACTTAATGACTTCAATCAAGTTGATGACTTAATCAACTTGATGACTTCAATCGGGAGTCATTTCTGGTGGATTGTATCTCTCAGCCCTTTGATAATGTATTGGTTTAATCGAAGGAGAACTATGAGTTTTGCGAGTAAGCCAACGTTAAAAGTTGGTCTCTTTTGATAGTGATGTCACTATTGATTTAAATCATTATATTGATGTATCTTCCATAATTAATATCGATGGTTGTATCTGCCGTCAGTAATTTAGATGGTTGCATCTGCCATCATTAGTATGCTGTATTTGCAATCAATACCGACGCTATATCTCCAATCAATACAAACACTATATCTCCAATCAATACAAACACTATATCTGCAACCTAACAAACACTACATCTACATCAATACATCTGCATCAATACTAACACTACATCTGCAATAACAACTACACATTTCCTTACTATTCTCTCATTATTTTGTCTCGGTTTATTCCTTATCCATACGCGAGAAAAGAATAATAGATAAAAGACTCCGCATTGTCATGCCCCCATGGATACCCCAAAACATACAGAAACGACTCCTCCTCTACGTACTACAACAGCTCTCTCTATTTTCGGAGATCAATCTACCAAACCTAGAGGAGGTACTGCTTAACAATGTCATTCTTCGAGACATCTCACTTGATCCAGAAAAGATTGGAAAGCTCCCTGGATGTCATCTTCGTCATGGACAAGTTGGCCTTTTTGAACTAACCCCCAAAAGTATCGGAGGTGTTAATATTGATGCTCGTGATGTCAGTCTTGTGATTTCCCCTGACTTTGACTTGGACCAGGACATATCTCAAAGTGTGGCGTTTCTGCTTGCACAGAGTACGGTGAACTTAGCAAATACTGTATTACATGATGATGAGACAGATGATGAGGGACCCCCATTAAAGTCCCCAAATACATCCACAAAGTCTGCTCTTAGTGGAATGATGGCCAAAGCTGTGGAAATGGCATTACTGTGCCTACAAGTTAATATACATAATTTAAGCATAAAAGTTGTGTCTGATCTGACAGACTTGATGATTCAAGTTGATGAAATCAAATTCTCAACAAACAATGGCATTAGAAACGTCGAGATACAGGGTATAAGAGTCATGGTTTCAAAGCCGGTGGTGAATCAAGGTGACAAAGAACCAGAAAAGGATTCAGATATCGATTCAGATAGCGATTTTGATTACTTGGAACATCTGGAATCAGACCTCATGAATAGCATGCTATTCACTCATGAACAGGCTTCACTGATTTATATGAGCGCAACGTCGCTATCATTGCATACTGAGGTACCACCAAAAGTAGACCCTCCTACAATCATACATATTGATTCCATCAAGGTTGAATTCAAAGGACTCCTGACAATAACGAACCTTAAAATCGATATTGGAAGAATCGCAGTGTCGGTAACCCCATTGACTCCCACCGTAAACTCCATCATCGATGCAATTACAAAGTCACTCAAGATTAAGAGTTATCAAAATAGACGAAAAGCTCAAGAGCCAAACGAAAAATTCCCTCAATACGCCTCCAACGACGAGGTTGACCCTGAGATCGAATCGCTGGACGGTTTCGATTTACAGAAACTTCATATCAAACTGATTGTAATTGGGGTAAAGTCGGCCTTAACACGAGATGGCGAGTTTTCATGTCCGGAATCGTTTTTCATAAAACTCGGTAACTTGAATATTCGTCTGAAAAATGATGTCATATACGGAGGAATCGAACGTATAAGAATAACTGATAATAATAAAAATGTATTTGCCTTTAAAGATACATCCGAAAATAAAGCAGACTTGAGATTCGAAAGATGTATGAAACCAGACAACTCAATCGAATTAACAATATTATGTTCCAAACAAGCAAACATTCGTTTGGGGAGCTCTTCAACTGCGACTATCTTGAATTTTTTAAAGAATATCGAATCAGTAATGGGGAAACTTTCAAAAATGAGTCAATTCATGGACAAACCTAAACCTCAACAAACTAGTTTGGATTCTAGGGTTTCATTCAATTCCTCGGAGTTTATTGTTCGGGTTGAATTGGCCAAGAATCTTATGGTTTGTATCAAGGTTGCACCAATAGTGTATGATCTGAAGCAGGAAGAAATGATTATTAAAGAGATGGTTGTCATGGGTAATTGGATAGAAGGAAATGAAAAAAGGAATGAAAAAAGGAATGACACAAGTGATTTGAGTGGTGGAAATGAAAAAAGGAATAATACAAATGACGTGAGTACTGGAAATCACAAAAATAACAAGTACCCCCATACTTTTGAAATCATTAAAATCACAAATATCAAGCTTACTCTCAAACCAACTGAATTTATCGTCTTTTCACATTCAGATCTTCCTAAAAAAATCCAAATTACAAGCGATTCCAATTTCACTATTGAAGAAATGTATACTCAAAAGCTTGAAATGAGCAACTTGAAACTCTTACTTTCAGGATTAAGTTCATTTAGTGATGATTTGAAATCAAGAACTGTTAACGAAGAAGAAACCCCTCCTCAAAGACGTATTGATCGGTCACTTTATCAAAAAACCATTGACCCCACTTGCTCATTTTTAGCATTTATCAAAAAAATTGACATTAACATCAACACTCCAACTCTAGGAGTCTTATCCATATGTTTGAATGAAATTAGTTTTAGAAAAACGTCACTTGAAACTCTTGGATCTGTTTTATATGCTCTGGTGACCCGAGGATCAGAGAAGGTTGTTCATCAATATCAAGGACTTAGTGCAAAGACCATCCAGACTCCGATGATTCTTTTAAGAATGGGATTCAATAGTGAGATTGTGTTTCGGAATTTCCTTATCGAGTATTATGCTCAATGGCTAAATGAAATGGACCTTACAGAAACAGAACGAGAAGTTACAAATATAAAAGAGGGGGAGACACTAAGGAATAAATCAGAAGACACATTAACTCAAAACAATAAAGTTTCTGGCCCTTCATCTGATACTCGCTTTACATTTATCGATTGCATGATTGCAGCCACCCCTCTAACACTCAAATCCAAAATGTACGTGTGTATGGATCGATGCCAATCAGATCTAACTGTGGCCAGTACCAAAACATTTGTCAAGTCGTCACTCTCCAACATTTCGGTTTATTTAATTGACGATATAAGCAAAGTGAAACGTCATACTTTCGAGTCAGTACCTGGTATTCCATCATATATAACCCCTGAGACATACTACTTGAAGCTTGGATATGTTAAAGTTGGATGTGTGAATCTTTTACATCTTGGTGTTACTTTGGAAGGTGACACTGTGAATGTGATTGTTAACTCTGATGAACAAAAGATTGAACTATGTGCTGATCTGACCAATTGTATATTACTGTTTATCACTGATTTGAGGCCTGTGGTTAGTTTCAAGGATGAAGAAAAAATTAAAGTTGAGCTTTCTCAAGAGATTAATTTGTTGGATGATGTTGAAGGTGGCTTTTTTAATAGAGAGCATTCATTAGTTGATCAATTGGATCATTCTAATCATTCCTTGGAATCAACAGCCTCGTTCCACTTTGATGAAGATCATTTCGGACGTGCAATGGCTTTACCTTCTAAGTCAATTGTCAAAGTTAATGTTAACTTGAACCGAACTCTGGTTTATTTGTATGATGGATATGATTGGAACGAAACAAGACGAGTTATTTCCGAAGCTGTTGAGAAAAAAGTGAAGCAAAAGGCAAGAACGACAAATGGTAACAGAAAGGCTAAAAATAGCTCCAATAATGGGACCAATAATGGGATCAATAATGGGATCAATGCGACCCGAGCTAATAATAGAAATGATAAGAAGAATGGAAATAATATAAATCATTTTAACGAAAGTTCGTTTGCCGCTGCATCGGAAGATAGTGTGGAATTTTTGGATATAACGGATGAATCTGTTGATAATCTCTTTCAAAGTATTTTTTTAACAGCTTCATCATCCAATCTTCCATCAAAAGAAACATGTGACGAAACCTCATATAACCGCGAAACCTCATATGACCACCAAACCTCATATAACAACGAAACCCCCGAGTTAAACCGCTCTGAAGTTCACAAATGCATCTTAGACCTTAAAAACTTGGAAATCACTTTTGAATTGTTTGATGGTGAAAGGGAGAAAAGTATCATGGACTTTTCCATTGAAACAGTAAACGCGTTCGATAACATTGCCACATCGCTGTGGAAGAAGCTTCTTGGATATGATGGAGATGAACTGAAGCGTGAGATTGGTACCCAGATGGTTAGGCTTCGACTTTCAAACGTGAAAACGGACTCGAGTCTTATTATAGGGGAATCTATACTTAAAGTTGGAATGATGCCTTTGAGGTTTTTCATCGATCAAGATATGTTTTTATTCCTTCAAAGGTTTTTCTGCTTCAAAGATGAAAGATTTGCTCTTGATAGGAACGAAGAAGATATGTACTTTGAAAAAGTTGAATTGGATGAAGTCCGGATCAAAGTAGACTACAAGCCCAAAAGTGTTGACTACACGGGGATTAAAGGGGGCAAATATGCCGAACTTCTCAACTTGTTCACGTTGGAGGGCTCGGAGATCAAATTGGACGGGTTAACTGTGTTTGGAATTAATGGGTTTGAGCAATTGGGAAATCGACTTGGAGAGGTTTGGGGAGAATCCTTTTCTAAAAATAGTAGTAGTAAAGTTCTTAAGGTTCTTATAGGTCTCACTGTTTTCCGACTGATATATAATGTGGGTAATAACTTGAAAGACTTGGTTGTTGTACCAATGAAAAGTGATGAGAAGTTAAAATCAGTTCAAAAGCAAGGAGTCAAGTTTCTTAAGAGTGCCGGGTACGAATTGGTTCGTTTAGGAGTAAAATTAAGTACTGGTACTCAAAATATTCTAGAGCAAGGTGAAGACATGTTACAAGGACCAAGCAAACCTAAACGGAAACCGGTGAATACTAAAAAGACTTCCAAACGTACCATTATGGAGGCTTCTCAGATGATCTCAATGAAATATGACGACTACGAACTGTCGCAATTTTATTCAAGCTTGGAAGATGATACCAAGTATGATGAGGATGATCAGGATGATGATGATGACTACGAACCCGAATACGAAAATCAAGAGTATGAAAGTAAACCCAAAAGTCGATACCTGAACCAACCAGAAACTTTTAACCAAGGAGTGGTTGACGCATACAAGTCACTTGACAAAAATGTGAAGCAGACCAAACGCAGGGTGCTTCAATTGCTCGAAGAGTTGGAGGATGCAGAATCCGTGCGGGACACTTTTCAAGTTTTGCTTTCCAATTCCCCGTTATTATTTCTTCGCCCGATGATTGGAACTACTGAGGCGATTCTGAAGACGTTAATGGGATTGGGGAATAACATTGATTCTCGAGATTTGCGTGAGGCCAAGGAGAAGTATGGTATTGATTAGTAAAATTTTTCCGTAAAGTATGTGCAACTGCTCTTTAATTTATATAACTATACACTGAGCTAATTGAAAGTAAATGTAAGCATATTGCTTTGTAACAAGCATGGATAAAGGCGACATAGAGAGGATTGTTACACTGATTTGTTATAGGTGAAGCGAGTCAATTATGAAAGAAGACTTCTACGGTGATGATTAACATTTTAGTTTCTTTTTGTATCAATATGGATCAAAAGATCTACGCTCATCAACGCATGGATCTACGCTCATCAACTTATGCATCTACGCTCATCAACTCATGCATCGCTCGGGAAGAAAAATGAATTGGTGCGGCAATGAAATTGATCCGAGTCAAAATCCAATTACGCTGTAAATGTCGGAAATTGAACCAAGGCGTAAGCAAGGTGATGTTGAGTGCATAGCTAGCAAATTCTTTAAGCAATCGTAATGTTTGTTAAGGGCTCACCAATAGCAACCTCCTCTTGATTAGGACACAGGATGTTGATTATACTTTTTTCTGCACCCACTAGCATTATGACACATGTATATAAATCTGCTTTGCTATTGTGATATTATTGGTTACTGAAAGCATAGTTTTGTGAGGAGAATTGTTGATGGAATAATCGTAAAGCATGAAGATGAGCAGGAATATAAGTTTGGCTTAGTTATTGAATATGCGATAAGCTACCCAGTGAACGTATTGAAAGTATTCAGTTGATATAAAAGTGTTGAACATAATAAGCAAATCCATCCACTTTGTTCAATTATTCTATATTGGGTACTTTTGATAATTTGCACAATAATCGCATCAACTGGTTGTTTGTTAGAAAGATTAAACTCAACTGGTTGTTGTTAGAAAGATTAAACTAAACTGGTTGTTTGTTCGTCTTTAGTAAAATTAAACTAAACTGGTTGTTTGCTCGTCTTTAGTAAAGTTAAACTCAAGCACTCACTCACTCGGTTCGCTCGTTCGTTCGCTCGTTCGGTCGCTCGTCTTTAGTAAAATTAAACTCAACTGGTTGTTTGCTCGTCTTTAGTGAAATTAAACTCACAAACTCACTCACTCACTCACTCACTCACTCACTCGCTTCGCTCGTTCGTTCGTTCATTCGCTTATGGCTGCGAATTATACGAAAATCAATAGTGAATGTTAATTATAAATTTGGAGCAATTTTGATAAAATAATCAAATTGACACAATTTTGTCATTGTACAAGTCAAGAGTTTGACTTTGATACGTAATGCTATGACTGAATTACGACATCTTGATAAGTATACCCTTACGGACCTTACGGACCTTACGAGACCTTACGAGGTCTTTGACATCTTGATTACAATATAAAAGTATACCCTTATCCGATATCTTCTCACTTGCACAAATACATAGAGGCGTCGCTTGAAAAGCCGTTTCAAATGTGCAGCAAACAGATAATTTACATTTTCAGGCTGGCATGTCATGTGTGTTAACATGTAGAATGTACTATGCATTCAAGGTTGTTTTTAGACGGCTGTCAATTAATTCCGTGAATCACCGATATACAGAAATATAATCAAGCTTTACACATATCAAGTTTTTAAGCTTGACGGGTGAGTAGAATAATTTCAAATGATTTTGAACAAAGATAAAGCTTAATACTCTTTTCTTTTTCTATTCAATATTTTTACCCTTGTTTGTATTGTTTTCTAGTGTATTGTGTATGGAAGTTTGGTATTTGTTTTTTAAAGACATTGTTTAATGTAGATTATTAGCCAACATTGTTAATCTTGTAGCATTATTTATGGAAACCCCAAACTTGTTTACATTAATTAAACGACTTTCCATATCTACGCCAAGCCAACATCCTTTATCACAAGTTTCATTTTAACCGATTTTGGTAATATTGGGTCACAAACGACAATTGTCATGCCGGTAACAAACGGTAATTACGAGACGGTGTAATAAGCAACGGTAGTTATTGGCATGGTATTTATTGGCATTGTAGTTATTGGCATGGTAGTTATTGGCATGCTTATCTTGTTTTCCAATCCAGCGTTATTAGCCATGGTACTTGCTATGAAGAAGCTTGATGGGTTAAGTGAGCTAAAAAAAAATCAGCAATCCCCCCAACACCACCAAATTGCCGTATTGACGAAGCGGTTATTCAACACCGTTCTTAACCGAAATCCAGAAGCATTCACGTTTGTGATTAGACATGCAAGTGTGAATCTTTGTGATATGAATAGAAGTCAAAGGTAATAGATAAGGAAATCTATTACAATAAGGTTATTGACAAGAACGAGTCAAATACTGCGATGAGTTAATTTCTTTTGAAACGGAACACTGGGGAAAGCATAGAAGGAAGTGCCGATAAAGATTTAAGATAATGATGATAGTGTTTTATAATAAGAACATCAAGAACATCAAGAACAACAAGAAGGTAGTCCCCCACTATTCTATTCAATAAAACCTTCATCGCCTGGTGCCTCATCGCCTGGTGCCTCATCGCCTGGTGCCTCATCGCCTGGTGCCTCATCATCAAGTGCCCTCAAACAAAAAAATTTGTTAACTTATCGTGCGGCCATTCAATCCAAAGTATCACAAAGGCTTTGTTCATATCAAACACAAAACTTTATATTGCAAAGGCCATTTCTTTTTGACATCATATATAAAGACAAGGAAGTGCTATGTTGGAGACCAAGAAAAACACTGGAACTGGTGCATTATATGGTGTATAAGTACAAGAACTATCTCCAATCAGTACATTAATTTCTCCAAAACAAATTACATCAATACCCAACGGTACCTTAATATTTAATACTAGCATTTTATAATGAACATTCAAAACGAAAAAGCAGCTTCATTGAAGCTGGTTGGAACCACCTTTGAAGAGCTGAAAGAAAATGGTGTGATTGCCAGCGTGAGTGATGAATCCACTCAAAACAAACCAAAGTTTAAGGCATTTTCAGTGGACTCCATTGTGGGTACCATCAAGACTAGAGTCCCATACTACAAAAAAGTTGTACACCTCATCACTGGTGCCTTCTTTACAGCTTGGTGGTTATCTATCATTATTCAAGACAAACATAGACATCAATGGTTGATTCCAACCATCTTTTACCTCATGATTCTTATTCGTTTAATCACGTGGAACTTCAAAATTGTTCCATACTTTGTTCGTTTCGCATCTGCCGTCTGGAACAAATCTGTCGATATCGTATACAATAAAGTCCTTACTAAAGAATGGCAAAGATTATTGGCTGGTGGTACTATTACCCTTGCTGTGATGCTTTTAGGAACTTTTGTACCAACTGAAACCCCAGACTCTTTAAGAAAAGATAGAGCTGTTTCTTTCTTTGGTGTTCTCGTTGCCATCTTCGTTTTATTCATCACCTCTAATAACCCAACCAAAGTCAACTGGAGAACCGTTATTGGCGGTATGTTGATTCAATTCATCATTGCTCTCTTCGTTTTAAGAACTGGTGCTGGTTATGATATTTTTAACTTTATTTCTACATTGGCTAGAGAATTGCTTGGATTCGCTAGAGATGGTGTTGCCTTCTTAACCAATCATGACATTGCCAATATTCCAATGTTCTTCTTTGCTGTTTTACCTGCTGTTATTTTCTTCGTTGCCTTTGTTCACATTTGGTATTATTACGGAGCTATTCAATGGGCCATTGGTAAATTCGCCATGTTTTTCTTCTGGACCTTGAACGTTTCTGGTGCTGAATCTGTTACTGCTGCTGCTTCCCCATTTATTGGAATGGGTGAATCTGCTGTTTTAATTAAAGATTTCATGCCTCATTTAACTAAAGCTGAATTACATCAAGTTATGTGTTCTGGTTTCTCTTCTATTTCCGGTGCAGTTCTTGTTGCTTATATCGGTCTTGGTTTAAACCCTCAAGCTTTGGTTTCTTCTTGTGTTATGTCTATTCCAGCTTCTTTAGCTGTTTCTAAATTAAGATACCCAGAAACTGAAGTTCCAATCTCTCTTGGTACTTCTATCATTCCAGAATCAACTGAACCTGAAGAAACTAGACCTCATAATGTTTTACAAGCTTTCTCTCAAGGTGCTACTTTGGGTGTTAGAATTGCTGGTACTATGTTGGCTCAATGTTTATGTATCATTGGGTTGGTTGCATTAATTAATGGTGTCCTTACTTGGTTTGGTAACTTCTGGAACATTGATCATTTATCTTTAGAATTAATCATGTCTTATATTTTATACCCAGTTTCTTTCTTATTGGGTACACCAAGAAATGAAATCTTACACGTTGCTAAACTTATTGCAACTAAATTCATTCAAAATGAATTCGTTGCTTATGATATGTTGATTCATAAAGCTCCTTACAATGAAATGTCAAAGAGAGGTGCTTTAATTGCTACTTATGCTTTATGTGGTTTCTCAAACTTGGGTTCCCTTGGTATTACTTTGGGTGTTTTAAACACTTTAACTCAAAACTCAAGAGCTAAGGATATCTCTGCTACTATTATGAGTGCTTTGATTTCCGGTGGTATCTCAACCTCTATCTCAGCTGCTATTGCTGGTATGGTTATTCATGACTTAGATCATTTTTTCAAGCATTAGGTGTATAATTATTAATAGAATTTATTAGAAGATTAGTAGGGATTTAGTATGACAGTGATATTGCAGTATACAATAAGTTTTATTCTTCTTGGGCTTTACTTATGTCAACTCAAAAGATCAGTCAATACACACACACAAAATAGTAACATGCATCAACTACCGCTAAAGTATACTAAAGCATACTAAGGCGATGTTGATATTTAAACAATAGAGACAACAAACAAATCCAACAAGCAGACAACTAACAACAAACAAATCCAACAAGCAGACAATAAACAACAAACAAATCCAACAAGCAGACAATACAACATAATAAAATACAATTAATTCACAACAACATCTATACAAAGAATTCACATACAAAGAATCACATACAAAGAATCACATACAAAGAATCACATCATACACTGGAAATGCTAACAAAACCCCAACATGTGTTAATATTATCACAAGATAATTCCGTTAACCAGAGGCTTTCTGGGCACGTTTCATGCACGGCAAATGTAGATTAACTTGTGTAATTTCAAATGCCCTTTAAACGGCATTGTAGTGCCATGTCCAAAGTATAATATAGGCGAAGCCAAGAGTGGATTTGGGGGTAGAAGTTGCATCACACAACAGACTTGTTCGCACTTGATATTGCATAACAGTATGCATAACAGTATGCATAACAGTATGCTTGATATTACATGTTTACACTTATATGTTCTATATATTCCTTTTATTGATAAATGGACAGATAGAAAATGCAACACTAGTTGGATATGATGGTTTATGTAATGAATTACGAGATTGTTGAATGGAATTGTTCAAATTATGAGAGATTGTATGGGAGTTTGTATGAGAGATTGTATGGGAGTTTGTATGAGAGATTGTATGTTTGTATGAGAGTTTGTATGAGAGTTTGTATGAGAAATTTTTGTATGAGTTTGTATGAGACGTTTGTATGAGAAATCAGCTCATAATTAAATACAGTCATATTCGATTGATTATATTTAAACCTTTCAGAATAAACAGCCAAATACCAATTGATGATTACCCAGAAACACTAATCAATTCTCATCCTTACTCTTACTCAAAGCATACTCAAAAAGATGCATACTACACCTAGAGATTCAAGTATACTTGAATGTGAAATATACTTGGATGTAAAGTATACTTCGACGTAGAATATAAAATTAGATAAAGATTCTCCTACATATCAAAATATCCCTACAGTTGCAAACTCGCTAACATCACCTATATAAACTCACTTGAAGGTAACACTTCTTCTCACAACTCACACTTCTTGTCATCTCACACTCATCTGTAAACTATTTGTCGCACCAAATTCATGATCTATCTACCAGTCATCAACCTTGAAAATCCCGAGGTTCTAATATTCGATATCAACGACATCCAAAAACTACGCGAAGAGCATGGTATCATAGGCACCTTGATGGGGACACTCCCGCAGTACCCGCAACAGAATCTCTTTCTTCTGGTACCGCTTCGATTGATGGCTTGGGAGGCAATTTACTTGGTTGACATCGGTGCTGCAACTTTAATTGATCACCTCAGCCAAAGTCAAGAGCAACCTTCAAAGCATTTATTCTTGTCTGGAAAAGCCGACATTGAGCCCAATTTCATCGCAACTCCTGCTCAGTACTCCAAGCTCACCTCAGCTCATCAAATCTCATTGACCCAGTTCACCAATGCATACTCCAATGCCAATCCTAGAGTGGATGTAGATTCACATTATAGAACATTCAAGCATTTAAAGGAGCTTGGTTACTTTATTCTGCCGGGGCTTAAATTCGGAGGGGATTTCGTAATATACCCAGGAGACCCATTAAAGTTTCACTCATACTCAATTGTCAAAGTGGGTGATTTTAACGCCAACGATGTTGTTGTTGGAGGACGTCTCGCAACTAGTGTCAAAAAGTCATTTGTTCTTGTGGATAATGCTGAAAGGTTTTATTCAATAGAGTGGGCTGGTTTTGGTTAAAGGAGTAGTATGACTAGTTTAATTGGTTACACACAGATGTGATGCACTCACACATGATACAGATTCGAAGTTATTTAAAATGACTGAAACGTACCATAAATGTTCACAGTGTCTATGAGACTGAAATGTACCATAAATGTTCACAGTTTCTATGAGACTGAAATGTACCATAAATGTTAAATAATAGAGAGTTTGAATCAGAAATATCATTCTCTTACACCATTCGTTTCAAATGGCTAGAACAAGTAACAGGAAAGCAACATTCACTGCAAAAGTAATTTAAACTACTTTTGCTCCTATTGGTGAACATATCGTAAATTGTCAAACAAACTTGACCTTAGAAGCATGTATTTATTTATGTACAGATTTTCATTTTGGAAAACGATTCAAATCTGTACTACACATCACTCGATCAATAAACAAATTTTCGAGGATAGTCTGTAGTGTGTGTAGTGATGAGTTCATATCTGAATACTATGTGTGAAGATTGTGAGCTCGCCAATGGAGATATCTGCGAAAGAGTACATTCTATTATTATTGAAAATCACCTAGTGCAAAGGCGAACGAACAAATGAGCCAAGCGAAGTGAGAGAGGAAGTGAGTAAGTGAGTAAGTGAGAGATTCCATTATTGCGGTACGGGTCTTCAGAGGTTAGTTATCTTGCTTTTGAAATCTCAGAAGCGGCACTACGAATAGTGCTGCGAAGCAGTACTATGAGTGCTTGGTATTCGAACGAAGGAACGAACGCACTTCCTCACTCACGAACCCACGCACTCGCTTCGTTCGTTCGCTTCGTTCGTTCGCTTCGTTCGTTCGCTTCGTTCGTTTGTTCGCTTCGTACACTTGCTCACTCACAATTTCACTCACTTATGAGCTCGCTTACCTCGCTTCGTTCGTTCGCTCGCTCACTCACGAACTCACGTTATGGCTTGTACTTATTTTCTTGACAAAGGTTTTTGCGTGTACATAGCTCAAGTTAACAAAGATATGCTTGAGATACTTGAGGTTGTCGGGAAACATGTATTGATTTCAGATGAAATAAGCCGTGCATCAATATTATGAAGCAGATTTGTGTATGTACAAATATATTAGACTTGCCTTTGGTTTCATCTCAAGTGCCTAGATATAAAAAAGTACTAAATATGCATGGAGTTCACCTCATACTCCGAATCCAGGAAAGTTTATCAAAACTCAATTATCATTCAATGTTGCAAGCTGAACGACTAGATTGACTAATAAAAAGACCTAACTGCCAAAGATTTCAACAGGTGGTTCTTTGGTGCTTGTGCTTTGATGAGTAATTTATACTGTTATTGTCAATTGGAGTATCTACACCATAGACGCAACCTTTTGGACAAAATGAGACGATATTGGGTGCACTGAATATATAAAGAATAGAGGATCTTTCAAAGTTACTGAAACTGCTTATTAAAATACACGGAGTGACTCAACCAACAAGTACTAGTATCGTAAATCTAAATAATTCAATCTTGTAAACTTGGACTGGAGACTTTTCGGCTGCAAATGACCTTAAAAAACAATACTCTTAAACCAAACACAACAACCAGTGAAATAAAGTAAAACTAGTTACACCAAAAAGTTAAGGCACTTCTTGAACAGTAAGCATTGTACCCAAAAAGAAACGACCTCGGTGAGGGTCGAACTCACGATCTTAAGATTAACAGTCTTACGCCTTAGCCAACTTGGCCACGAAGTCTTTCTTGAAATGTTATATAATATGCCCAGGTGGCTATTATATCCCGGATTCTTGTATCCTCTCTGAAGGATATACTTCATATACTTACTATCTATCGATCTTAGCTTACACTTATCATAACAACGCCCACGAATCTCCCTATTCGCATTCAGTGTCCTAAACTAAGCTAATCCTAATAGGAGCGGGGCCAGCCCCTTTTATATTCT